>JAQIXS010000058.1:0-76091 GCA_034700785.1 Rossiulus vilnensis
GTATTATGGCACATATCAAACCATTTAAACCAAGTCGACCCATCTTAAGTGACAGTAGAGAGGAATGGGAGGTAACTTCGGATAAGTCAAATATTTTTGGGGGGACTTTGAGTTATCGAGGTTCGACTGTATAATGTTGTGGCTGATAAGATTTTTTATTGTTGTTTAAAGTACTTGAAATCCTGTAGTCAGACTAGAATTATTTTATTTGCAGGTGTCGTGTACTTATTTGGTAAGGTGTGGGTGGAGAGTGCCAGGTTGTTTGTCAGTTGTTGCGTTGTGGTGCGTAATATTGAAAGGAAAGTTTTTGTACTGCCCCGAGAATTTGTGAGTGTGATTTAAATTCCGCTGATGTTTGGGTGCACCTGAATTTGGCAAATCGATAGTTATTTTTGTTTGTTTTTTCAACAGAGAAAGAATTTAAAGGCTGATAAAGTCACTGAGCAAGCAATTTGCTTCAAAGATGTCCATGAAGAATTTAACAATCTGTTAACTAATAAGTTTAAAATAATGAAATTTCGATGTAGAAAGGTAACGAAGAAATACTGTTTTGAGAAATTAGACGTGCCTGAAGAAGCTGAATACCTCGAGGCAAGATATTCGGTATGTCCTTATTTTATCATTTTCTAACTTAAAAACCAGCATAAAGCCTGAATTAAACTAAATTTGTTTTAAAACTACTAGGCTCATGATAAACCGCTACCTACTGATCTGAACGGAGAAACATTTAGTCACATATTTGGCACAAATACTTCCAGCCTTGAACAGCTGTTAATAGATCAGCGTATTAAAGGTCCATGTTGGTTGGAGATAAAGGATCCTTTGCCAAGCAGTCCGCCTCTCAGCTGGTGCAAAGTTGAGGTAAAGATGTGTTGTATTGTACAGGGTATCCATTCCAGAATTTATTAAACCGTTTAATAGATTATTTTATGGACCCTGCAACAATAGCCTTTCCTATGACAGAGGATAACTCCCTTCTTATTTTTCAAGGTGGTCACGAATAAAACTGCAAATGTAACTGTCATTTCGAAGAATAATGTTCCTCCGTTGATCATGATGGCATTTGGGCTGAAGACGATCATCAACCCAAAAACTCGTGAAAACGAAGTAAGTAGCACAATCATGAAATTAAATCAATTACAGTTCATTGTTGAAAGTTTATATAATACATATATCTTTTTTAGATTGTGACAGTTTCGTGTCTAACCCACAACAAGTTCCATCTGGACAAACCAGCCCCAATTCCTCCTTTTCAAGAGCATTTTTGTGGTCAGTTTTCAGTTGAGAATTTCATTGTCTTTTCAAACTTGCTGCGAGCTTTTTTCATTGTCTTATTTAAACTGAATTTGTAACATAAACAGCAGTGACCCGGCCAAGCGATTCCATTTTTCCATTTGATTTCAAGGATCAGCTCACTAAACAAGTAATTTTATAATTCTTGATTTAAGTGCAGCTAACAATTGGTTTTGATTTATCTAATTTTGCTAAAACCTATTTTCATCAGAATCGATATAAAGTGGAGCGAACAGAATCGGAGAGAGCGCTGCTTGGTTACCTAATTGCCAAAATACAAACGATTGACCCGGATATTATTGTGGTAAGATTCAATTATATCGTAGAAATAATTTAAAAACATTTGCTTTTTTCGGTCGAGCGATTGCTTAGTAAGCGTTGCATGTTGTTATAAAGGGACATGATATCACTTTCTTCGATATGGATGTTTTGTTGCACCGTCTTCAAGTAAACAAAATTCCCAACTGGTCCCGTATTGGAAGGTTACGTCGCACTGTCATGCCCAAATTCAATGTAAGTTATTGTGCTTTTTAATGATATCAATGTAAAATAACTCATTTTTCATCATTGTCCAAAGCATGCGTAACATGTTCTAATAACGCTATGTATCATTGCTAGGTTGGGGGTAGGATTAGTGGCATTTCGTGTGGGCGCTTGTTGTGCGACATCAAGATCATGGCCAAGGAGTTATTAAGAAGTAAAAGTTATGATCTCACCGAATTGACAAAGCTTGTTCTGAAAAAAGAAAGATTTGAAATTGATGTTGGTTTGTCGTTCAAGTGGGTAATACTTAATATGTTATTTATTTTTCCTCCTCTTCTTTTGTTCTAAATATTATTGTTCAATTTCCATAGTTCTTCGCAGCAACTTTTGAAGCTTATTGAATGGAGTCTTTTGGATGTCAGCTATTGCTTGCAAATCATTTACGAAATAAATGCGCTACCACTTGCACTTCAGATAACAAATATTGCAGGAAATATTATGGTATGTGGCAAATCGCTTTCAGATATTCAATAAGATTTAGAAAGAAATAGGTAATGACAGCACTTTTATTTTCCCGATTTAGTCCCGCACGTTGTTAGGAGGCCGATCTGAACGAAACGAGTACTTGTTGCTTCATGCCTTTGCTGAAAAAGATTACATTGTACCAGATAAGAGCTTTGGTAAAGCAGCTGCAATGGCTCACGTCGAAATTGATGCTGGAGAAGGAAATGCCATGGAAACTACTAATTCCAAAAAGTCAGAAAGCCGACGTAAGAAGGCTGCATATTCTGGCGGTCTTGTTTTAGAACCTAAACGAGGTATGTGTACTTATTTAATGCAATGGCATTATTGCCTAGAAAAATACTAATAAAAACTATCTTTCCTAGGTTTTTATGATAAATATATACTTCTGATGGACTTCAACAGCTTGTATCCATCAATCATCCAGGAATACAACGTTTGCTTTACTACCATTCCAAGAGTGGTTGATAAAGGTGCAACTGGCCAGGTAATATGCATGTTTTAATATCATAACATGAATATTTAGCGTTTTGAGATTTGCTAAATTTAAAATCACTGCTTGTATGTCTTGTGTAAAACATCCAAAATACATCTTATACTTTCCTATTTTAGAACGATGATTTCGAAATCGTAACTCCTGATGCAAATTTGCCTCCAGGAATCCTTCCTACTGAAATTCGAAAACTAGTAGAGAGCCGTCGGCAAGTCAAACAACTTCTGAAAACGCCCAATTTGAGCCCAGACCTTACAATCCAGGTATACAATATATTTTCCTAACCCTTGAATAATGAAAATTGCATATACTGTACTGGTTTGTGGAGCACATGCTTGTAAACTAAAGTAAATATTTCCAATTTTAGTATGATATCAGACAGAAAGCTTTGAAGCTGACAGCTAATAGTATGTATGGCTGTCTTGGTTTCACATTTTCTCGGTTTTATGCTAAACCTTTGGCTGCGTTTATCACATCAAAAGGACGAGATATTCTGTTGCAAACAAAGGATTTGGTTCAAAAGGTAAATTGAGAGTTAAGATTTTTCTTTAATACTTCTCTGGTGTTATTTTGGACCTCAAGCATGGACGATCAATTATTGCATAGCTGTTCAGGAGCTAATTTATATAACTTCAGCATTATCATGCAGATTGATGTTTAAATTATCTAGATGACCAGAGCACATATTCTGCATTTTTCTGTTTAGCTTAATCTCGATGTGGTTTATGGTGACACTGATTCTTTGATGATCAATTCCAATTCAAATGACTTAGATCAAGTTCTGAAAATGGGAAATAAGGTAAGAATTTTTGTGAATACTATACTATTCCTCGACAACAATAATGGAACGATTAAACACTGCTTTTCTTTATTTTCAGTTAAAATCTGAAATTAACAAGTTATATCGTCACCTGGAGATTGAAATCGATGGAGTTTTTAAGTGTTTGCTGCTTTTGAAAAAGAAAAAGTATGCTGCACTTACTATTCAAAAGCTACCAAATGGGGAATTGGTTACCTCTGAAGAAATTAAAGGAGTGGATATAGTCAGAAGAGATTGGTCAGATTTGGCTTGTGATGCTGGAAGGTAACAATTTGGGAATGTGTAAACATTCTTTGTGGTGTGTCGAATTCAACTGACGACATAGTCACCACCGTAAAGTACTGTGAAGTTTATCCGAGGTTATTTGTTATTGACTTGGAATTTTTTAAAGGTTCGTGATTCATGAAATATTGTCCAGCAAAGCTCGTGATGAGATCCTTGATAACATTCAGTCATATTTATGTGCACTAAAAGTGGGGATTATGGAGGATAAGATTCATTTGAATAAAATGACAATAACAAAAGTGAGTAAAATACAACATTATATGAGAACTTTAGTAGTAACACATTTATGATTAATGATTTAATTATATTTGAATTAGCAACTAACTAAAAATCCTGAGGACTATCCAGACAAGGCCTCCCTTCCTCACGTCAATGTAGCCATCCGATTGAATTCCAAAGGAGGGAAAAAAATAAAACAAGGTGATACCGTTTCGTATGTTATCTGTGAAGATGGAAGCAGTTTACCTGCAACCCAAAGGGCTTATCATCTGAGTGAAATGAAAGCAAATGAGCTAAAAATAGGTGAGAAGTTGCACATTAAGCAATTTTGCAATAAATGTTTGTTTCAGCAGTTTTAGAAACTGCCGAATCAGTAATTTCTTCAATATTTGACTGCTTTTTTTAGACAAACAGTATTATTTGAGTCAGCAAATTCATCCCGTGGTGTCCAGATTATGCGACCCAATTGATGGCATGGATGCTGCAAGCATTGCCGAATGCCTGGGGTTGGATCCTACCAGATATCATACGCGTAGCACTAGCAATACTCGTGACAACGAAGATGATGCCATGTTAGGAAATGGTGGCTTGCTTTCGACAAAGACCATGTATGAGAAATGTGAGAGATTTAAATTTAAATGTCCTGATGTTCAGTGTGGAATGGAAATCATTATGGATGGTCCTTTTCGTGGGGAGGTTTGTAGATTATTGCTATTCTGTGTCTATTTAATGAACACAATATTAAATGTTTCTTTATGTAGACTTTACACCTATTTCGGTTTAGTAACTTTCCAAGGCAAGTTTTTTTCGTTTTTTTTTAAATGACCCTTTTATCTTACAAATGCGAATTTCGACTCATTCTAGGGCATGGAACGACAATGTGTCCTTAAGTGTTGTCCAAATCCAACCTGCCATGCAAGTTTTTCCTTTCACATTGGAATGCTTTGCAATCAATTAACTCGTGATATTAGGCGTGTAATACACAAGTATTATCAGGTCTGTATGCTTGTTATTTATCGAATATTAATTAGCTTTTTAATTTAATTAAATAGTATGATTTGTAGAAACTAGTTGTGTGATCAGGAACCTTTTTTTCCAGGGTTGGCTTTTCTGTGATGATCCCATCTGTCAAGCAAGAACGCAGAAAATGCCAATTCGTTTTGCAAGAGGCCATCCTGTCTGTATTGCCTGTGGAAAAGGAAATCTTCAAAGAGAGGTTACACTTTTAATTATTAGAGGAATTTAATAATTTAATGCTCGTTATATACTCATGTGAATAAAGCAATTAGAGCATTATTGCTCTCAGATTAAAATCTAAAAAGTGGTACATATTTGGCAAGAAAGCAGTAATTGTTTTTTATTGCAGTACACTGACAGAGAGTTATGGCTCCAGTTATGTTTCTATCAGCATATTTTTGATCCAGAGAAGGCAGTAAAATCGTTGAAGATGGAAGAAAAAGGTAAGACAAACGTATTGTACTTTATCAATATTAAGTAAATTGGGATTAATTAATTTGCAAGTTTTTCATTCCCTCTAATGGCATTAATTCAGGTATAGGAAAACGTTTAAAAAAATGTCGTTTAATGGCATCCCCTGTAGATTTTATAATGATTTATCCCGAAAGTAAACACAAAAGGACTTCGCCAAAGTTAATAATGTCAGTTTTAAATGTTTTAAAGACGATTTTAATCTGCTCAAAGAAAACAAATTGACATTCCATAATTAACTAATTAAAAGTTAACATTATGAAAACGTTAATTTTTTTTAAAAACTTATGTCCGATTTCGGGATGTGACTTTTATGCGCATGCTGCTTATATGCGAGTAAATACGGTACATTTAGTATATTGATGATGCTCGATGATTGATCGTATCATTCTTTACCACATTTAGTCAGTAAATAAAACAGGTTTTTATGTATGAAATTATCATTGATTCAAACAATGAAGAAGCAACAATGCAAGAAAAAATTACAACAATAGTAAATAATTTTAATAAGTTTTTTTATCGATGGTTATATAGCAGTTTTCATTTATGAACGAATTCAGAATGCGTTCAAAAAATGAATGAAAACTGTTTTAACGAATGTTATGACACACCCTGTACCGTAGTCGTGCTATCGCCTTGCCGCTAACTCGGTAGATGGCGGTGCAGTCCTATTAATAGTTAAGTCGAAGTTAAATCTGAATGGAATTTTGTTTGCAGCCTTTCTGTCTTTAAAAATTACAATAGCAAAGTACTAAAAAATTTAACCGGGACAAAATGTTTTCTGCGCCATTGAAAAGAAAACAATTGCTGGCACGCGAACTTTGTTATCATTAATGTCCTATACTAGCATCTCGTACTTTCGTTTAAGGTATTGGTTCGAAACCTGGGTCAGTCATCATGATTTTATTTTTGCTTCCAGTCAATTGCTGAATGCTCTCCTTTCCATCTCACACTTTTCCCTGCCACAACTTGCACAACTATGATTTTGTTGTTGTTAGTTGTCTTCATCTACATGTACATTACATAAACAAACTTTGTTTTTAGTTGGTTTTGTGGAACCCACGTCCATTTTAGACATCTTGTGGTCTGAACTAACTTGGGCTTATTATCCCAATCAACTAAAAACTAAACGGCGTGTCAGTTTATTCAGAAACTATTTCATAATTGTTAGGATTATAGCAACAGGTTACATCAGAGTATTTTCATTTCCAGGCATTGACACTTTAAGTCTAGGGATATGAATGCTGTCAGTAATTTAAGTTTTGCAGTTAGCCTTGCTGGGATAGCTCTTGGCTCTTGAGTTCCACGTAAATCACAGCTGCGTCTGCAATGTGTGTGAAAGTTAAAATCATCTCGAGTATGTTGAACTTTGTTAATCAAAGCAGTGGTTCGTGGCGTGATACAGCTGTCAGACAGTGTTTCGAAATATTGCAATTGGCACCTTGGCTCGTTAATTTGCGAAATGAAGGTGTAAAATTATGAAAATGGCTACTAAATTACATGAATCGAAGTGTTCGTAGGCGGGCTGGCCTCTGCACATCCCGACAGCTTTGAGCGCTGATATTAAAATTATAGACAGCTACTTACCTTGTGCAAAAGGCTGGTAACAATATATAGAGGTAGGGCTGTAATTGGGAAACATGGGTTTGACGCGAAAAAGGGGTGGCAATAAGTGCGATTTCCTTTGGCGTTTGAGCGTAGCACAATGATGTCTTAATTATCAAGCGGCGGTTCGTGATTTACAGCTTAGGTTACTAACGTTTGCAAGGGTTTTGACCATTTTCTTCCTGGGATTCTATTCATTAAGTGGCTCTCGTTTTTTTATTTTTCTTTCTGTGGCCATTAGTTTTGACTTTTTTTTTGCCCCGTTGATGATCTCTTTAAACGCATTGCCGTGGCCAGGGTGTTCACGTAGCTATCACGGAACTTCCTATAATCATTAATCTTCCAATCATTTATAATTTCTATAATTTATGAATGCCGAATACAAAGTGCTAATTCCGGACCAATTGGAGTAGTTAGGAGTGATATTCCTCGAATGGTCTGTGCTTCCCCATTTAAATATGTCCGTTTGTCTAGTTTGATGCCGAGAACGATCAGCTCTGTGAATGTCCGAAGCTCTTGGGTGAGAACCTAATTAGGGGCTTCCAGAAATCTTGTGAACAGAAACAATTAACTATCTCTCTATTCGTGGATAATAGCGGGCAAACGGCCATAATGTATATTGAAAGGCTGATAGTTATTAGAAAATGCTGATGTGAAGGAAGTTAATGAATTTATTCGTATGATTTGCTTTATTCAATGTTCAAAAAACCTATAGATAATGCAAAGTTTTTAAATACTCATTACGTTAGCCATCGCTAATAGTTTTAAGGCAGTTCTGAAGTTGCTGGACATTGGCTGATTGGATTGGGATTTTTTTCAATTCAGCATACATTGTGTTTTTGTTGCAATTATGGAGACTTAAAACTGTCTTTGAAACTGATATCGTTTTCATTATTTTCACAACGAATGCATTCCTATGATCCTATAATGATAGCGAATTACGAGTGTCTTGGGTTGATGTCATTGTCCATTTCTCTTACTTTTGGATTGGATGCTAGACAGCATCAATAGCACTACTTGTAAACGCGTATTCTGTAATAATAATCGTGTTACTCTCAAGGCTTAGGTGCAAAAGTTGGAAATCAATGCCCTCTTTGCGGTATTATTTAGTTGTCAGTGAAAGTAAGAGCAGTGAATCTTTTAATGTTTTCACCCTTGAAGAACCTCTTAATGGCCCCAAATTAGTTTCCTTCATGGATTCCCTCGCCCAGTACCCATCCTAAATGTGTTGGCGTGCTGAAATCCATCTGTATTACTCGGCTAATTTTACATTTAATATGCACTGTAGTACATTGTTGCAATTATTTATGAATTTTCTCGGTGAAATTATACCTTTCTTTATATCTGTAAAAGTGAAGCCGATTGTGAACAACTCGCTCGTTTCCAGCAAACCGTATATTTATTCCACTTTTAAATGTATGGTTTTCCTGAAATAATTACACGTATTTACGCTTCCAACTTGTTCATGAGGTGTGCTGAAACTATAGGCAAGCCATCAGAAGGGGTGAAATGGAACGGGCATTTTGCGTTTATAATTTATCCAACAAAACATTACACAAATTGTCTCACTTCTATATGTGACATACTTGAAAATCAAACAACTGAGGATTTTATTTGTTACGTTCTCAGCTGGTTCCCATGCATAGTTAATGCCCCGTGAATGAAACCTAATGCGGGTTTCGTTGTTAATTCGATATACCCTTGGGAAGGAGTAAACCCGCTAATTTAGTATCGCCTCGCAGCTGTACTTAGACAGTTATTTAGGCAGTTAGTAGAGATTATTAGCCCATTTATTTTTCAGCCCGTGGCTAAATAGTAGAAAGTTTTGTGCTCTGGATTGCAACCAAAAATATGCTTGCCTTCTCCAGACCTCCACTTTTTTCCATTTGCGAAATTTGTGCTGGTGTGTTATAATTTTAGTTTGTTTAAAATCAAATTCTAGTCCTTCCAAACTTCAAATAATTCAAAACTTGCCAAATCAGAATTTTTCCATAGTTGGCGCTGCCTCCTTGAGAGGTGTTGGAAAGTTTTTTGTGTGTGCTAAATTAAAATAAGTAGTCAAGGGCTATCTACAAAGAATATCAGAAATAACGAGCGTTCACCTTGTAGCCAATATCATCTTAGCCAATTTTTATCTAATATAAATATTGCGTCCCTAAATGGCGTCATTTTAATCTTAAAAATATCGTAAGTTTATAATCTGTTAATTTTAAATCAAGGGGGTAATGACCTAAAATAAGTTATATTTTTTAGTTTTCTTGAAAGTTATCGATTTTCGATTTTTCTGGTCAAAGCTATAGTTTTTGTCCAAATAAATTAACGTAATCTTGACGTGGGGCATAGTCGAACGGATGTCTGCCGTGTCAAATAATTGCGTAGTTTAGCTTCAGATGTTTATAGTTTCTCCAGTTGGGTCTGCGTTATTTCTTGTTTTGAAATTTCCCCGTTTATTTATAAAAAATGAAATGCATTTGAAACGTATGGTATTTGCAAGTTTATTTTTAAATAAACGGAAGATTTTTATATTATAATAAATAACGCAAATCCAAGTGGGCAACCAATTCTAAATGGGAAAAAAATAGCAATAAGTATTTAACACAAAAATGTGTATTTTTTATAATGGTGAGCATCTTTTTGGGTCGAGTTTAATACGATCAAAAAGACTTGATGGACGACCTAGTGACCAGGTTATAGGCCATCCAAGACTGATATTAGCAATTTTTTCAAGCAAATGACCAGAAAACGTAGGTTTAATAATTGGCATATGTCACCAATCGAATTGCCATAGCCCTTTAACAATTTATTTACATATTCTGTCTTTGAGACGGCAAGTCTTGCATTAAATCCAAGTCCTAGTCCAGTAATTTGAGATATGTACTATTATTGCAACTAATGTGGGTGGCAGATTTTACGGTTTTACCTCAAGAAAAGTTCTTCAGAAAGCCCCACTTAAAGAGTTGTCACCTAGGTGGTCTCGAAAACTAATATGCGCGTAAGATACGGAAGATTATAATATGATCGAGTTGGTTTTTTTATTATTAGTAAATGTTGTTTAACAGCTGAACACCCACATTCAGAACCGTGTCTTGAGGTCGAGTTCGTAATGGCATGAAAATGGAGCGAAAAATGGCTTAAGCAAGAGCAGACTATGAATCTAATTTGTGTAATAGGTATGAGTAATTGCAGGTTGGATTCGAAAACGAGCAAAAGCAAATTACGAGTAAAAAAATTGCGTTTTATGATGTAGTCCGTCTTCCCGAAATTGCTTTTGCAACTGCGCCTGGACACGCCTGTTTGCATTTCGTTCCCATAGTTTCGGTTTGGCGACCTGTGTCACCAAATTATACATTCGTTATCATTGGATTTTTGGTATGTGGTCAGTGATAAAGAAAACTACCATGTACAGCGCAACACCACTCCCCCGCCGCTCAGAAAAGGGTAAAAAACGAGCAGAAAAACTAGTATTTGTTTTAACTAAATTGATGATGAGGCGTTATGGGCTGGCATTTCAGGTCTGGGCAATGAAATTTGGTATAACCTTTTTTTGGTTCGTGGAGGATGAGTTTCACTGGAGATTTCTTCGGGGTTTATGAATGAAATGTGTTTTTCCAAAGCGTAAATATGGAAGCTGTCAACCATCAAATTGTGACAAATTGGATTTTGTTGGCAACTCCTCTGTCCTTGGTAATTCTCACGCCCGTTTTTATGCTTTCATGATTACTATCTTGAACTTAAATGAGTTAGTTTAGTGCTACCACCATAACTTCGCGAAATTGTTTTTTTTTTGTACGTTTATTTTTTATTCAGCAATATCGTTACATTAACATCTAGTTATATATAAATCAGCGATTTTTTGTTTGTATTTTTTAACTCGCTTGTTTTCGCTTTATGTGGCCAGCCTGCTACAGGGAGTTGATGTAATTGCTGTAATTTTGTAGACATACGTGATCAGCTCTATTAGAGCTGTTATTAGCCCCTCATTTTCTGTTTTACAATAGTCGATTATGATACATTAAAATGTTTTATTAGATTATAAACTTATCCTGCTGATAATTTTTGCGAAAACTGCTAATCGTTTCGAACGTGGACTTAACTGGTGAACTTTCCTAAGTTCATCGTAGCATTACTTAAGTGGATGTCGTAATTAAATGTATAATTGGAGGCGAAAGAACAATCAGGGTTGGTTATTTTAAAAAGACTGCACACCCTAGTGTATGGTGTTTAAAATTGGATTTCTAAGAGAATGAACAATGATTGCCTAACTTTGATTGTTTTGTGATTATTAAAACGTTTGTTTGATTTCCTCTGACCTTTTGTCAGATTTTTGCAAAACCAAGTCTGAACATTTAAAACATTACAAGTTTGTATCGTCAAGATGATCGTTAAAAAGGTAACTGAACGTATGACGAAATCTTTTCAGGCGCTAATTTTGGTCTGAAATAAATAACCATGTTCAATCTTTAAAATTAATGGGTACCACCATGCAAAAAAGGTCACATTTTTGCTTTGAATAACTTATTACAATTGGTAAATTTAATTTTTCACATATAGAATTTGTTGTCCACTAGGGTCTGACTTCTTATAAATTTAAAATGTCCCGTTTTATATATAAAAAATGAAATGTACTTAAGAAAAACATTATACAAACCTCCGATGCTCATCTTTCGAAGGTCGAATAATATTTTTTAAAATTTATTTATTTATTTTAAACATAAACGGGAATTTTACTAATTATAAAAAATAAATCAGACCCTAATTTACAATCAATTCTACCGGGGGGAGGGGAAAGCTGTAGGTACTATTTTTATTCTCAAGGCAAAACCAAGCCAGTTTTTTTAAATACAAGTTATTATTATGTACTTTCGATGCTTCCCTTAATACATGTAATCAATGACGTCAGCTTTGTATGAAAAAGCATGGGATTGTTTAAAAAATGCGACTTCCATTAATAGCCGATTCAATTAACTCGTTAGTCAGACAAACTAGGTGGGATTAGGCGCCATTAAGAGCATGTATGGGTTTTAAATTGGTTACAATAATGAGTTTGCTGACGACTTGAATTTCTTGATATTTTGATTAATCGGCACAATTTGAAAGGCATTTCAGCTTGATTCTAGCATTTTCTGTGGGTCGAGATTCCTTCGTTTTGCCCCGGGTACTCATGCACACTTGTTTCTATATATCATTAACCATTTTAATGTAAAATCTTTTGAAAACTAATCCGAAATAACCCAGTGGCCCCAGTTATGTGGAATTCGTGTGCAGGCGAGCTCAGGGGCCACAGTTTAGTTCATAAACTAATCTCTCGCTTGTCAGACCAGTTGCGTTAGTTTGATAGTTTATTCAAAATGCAATTAATTTCGTAAATCAAACTGTCACCAGCCCGAAAGGATGCCAGTCAGGTCGCTGATTTATTGTTAAATTTTGCTAAAAACATGCTAAACACTTAAATTATTGCCCCTTGACTTCCGCGTGTCGTGTAGAGTGGGCATGCGGTGCATCCCTAACCTAATTTGTAAGTATTAGCATGAAGTTGACCCCGTGCTAAAATTAATGAGTGGAAATTATGACGAAGGTAATATGATTAAGTCTCAGTGGATACGCTCTGGGATTTGAACTGCGTGTTACCTGAAGCTGAAGGGGCCCTTTGACGATTATAATTCTTGGTCCAAGCCTAATTAAAATGGGTTTCTCGGTTTTCATTTAAAAATTTAATCGAATGTGTTCCTCAGCTTCGTGCGTCCATGTTGCAAGTTTTTGAATTAAGCTGATGAAAGTAACCATGTTTTATGGGCATACCTCCGAAGGGCGCAAAATTTAATCTTATGAGCTAAAAATCGGTGGAAGTATGACTGCTCCATTTTCCCCTAGTGTATAGGATATTGTACGTGTTAATTTCGATCAAAAAAATGTTTGCGTTATGTAATCTTGGCAAGGAGAGGAACCTTGCATACCCAGCGGAGTTAGCCCTTAAAGCCTTAAGAAGACTTAAAATAGCGACCTTGTTGATTAACTCATTAATATTTTGCACTGCTAAATTGTTGGTTTATTACAATATCAGCATAGTGTCATTTCTGTTGTTTAGCAAGGTCTTTAAATTCAGCAATTAATATAATAAGTATCTATTTTCTTCGTTTAGAATGATAATTATAATTTATTGAATTTGTTATAAATCTGGACATCTTCAAATTATAAAATATAGCTCAGAGCCTAGTGGACAACCAATTCTACGTGGGAAAAAAATACCTGTTTTCAATCATAACAAGTATGTGAAGCAAAAATATGGGAGAAAGTTCTTGGCATGGTGAGCTTTTTTTTTTGGGGGGGGGGGAAGGTCTGGCTTAGTGTCGAACAAGACAAAAAGTGGACGTCCGAGTTTGCTGACCACCTATAGTGACCTATACCGTGATGTGTTATTTCTCAATAGATGTGCATGAAATAACACTATTTTTCCATCGATTTGTTCATCAGCATTCACCGTACGCCAAGCACTACATTAATGCAACAGAAGACTGCGGTGGTTCATTTTTTTTAAGTTGTAATAGATCTCACCATAGTCCATTACCGCCACAGTAATCGACACGGTTTGCATAATTTATTAGACTACGTCATTGTTCGGCGGCAGACCGTTAGCCTCGTGTAACCTGCTATAAAACGCGTTAATTCGCTCGAAAATTGCGTTTTACGGTCGTGATACCTGTGATGGTATTGTGAAAGCCACTTGTAAATGAATCCTACCTAGGTGAGGAGGAGAACGCAGCGAAATCTGAAGATTTATCGAGCCAAACCGGTTTGGCCTCTTGCACCGGTCGTGGGTAGCGTAAGTCTTCGTTGAAATAGAAACTCTTAACCATTTTTTTTTCTTTTTTTCTTCTCTTCTCCTTATTTTTGGGCATAATTTTTGAGGGTCCCATTGGCGTCCGAGCGTCCCCAACCGCGTGATTATGGCGTATAGTTTACGACGTTAAAGACTCCCACTCTGAACCGTTGACTGGTTAAATCAGTACCTTTTACCTGATTTATGAGTTGGCTGATTGCTGCTTATTTCCTGTACTGGGAACTCCTTCGCTAATCATATCCTCTTTGGAGCATTAAGCTATTATTTGCTTAAGTATAGACTACGTCTTCATTTTTCTTTGTCTTCTGGGCATTCCGCCTCTGACCTTATTAACGCTGCGCTGGAGAAAGTAAGGAGCTGTCCATAACTCAGTGCCATTGCGCATGGAAATTGAAATTTACCGTTGTTTTTGCCCGTAGATTAGGCGAGTAATTGGGATAATTAGTTGGGAATAATGAGGTGTGAAGATTCGCCGGGTGCGAGGGGTTTTTTGGGCTCGTTAGCGCCATGAAATACGCGGAGAGGCTGCTGTTTTTTTTTTTTTTTTTTTATAATGAAATGAAATAAACATGGAGGGAAATCCAGGTTTAGGAAGTCGTTGTTTCATTAGCGCTTAGTTTACGATCGGTTTGTGGAAATTAGCACATTGAATAGGTTTTAGTTGTGGTGCGCCTTGAACGATTAGCGATTTTTAAACCTTTTTGCTGGCACGTACAATTACACAAGTTAGGCTCGAGTAATTCTCAAGTGATACCCTGATGGCCTTCCGGCATGCAATCTCACCGAAGTTCAATGAAGGTGTTTCCGGTGTCTTCATATAGGTATCGAGTTTCATCCATTTTCTCGCATGATAATGCAGTTATGTGAATTGTTTTGTTTTTTCTAAGCATTTCTTCGTAAATTTATATTAAACGGAAAAGTTGTTAGGTATCTTTTGTGCTAAAAAAAATCGGTTGAAAAGATTAAGCTGGAAATTTTATTTTTCTCAAACCCTGTAATTTGCTTTAAAACAGATTTTTCACCCAATGCAGTCAATATTGCGGATAAATTCGTTTGTTACACGAAGTCCGAACGTTGGGTGGAGTTTTTGAAGGATTTTTCTGATGTGCTTTTTGAATGGCCCCAATCTGAAGAAAAAATAATAATAATCCTGTTTGTGAAATTCAGCCACATAAACGGCTGTAAATCGTAACCCCCTCTTTGTTAAGTATAGGGCTAAACAGCATACGAAATGCCTGTTTTTTTAGTTTCTTATTAATTGCTGTCTGGCGTTTTCGAGACTAATAACTAGATTAAGATTTAGAAGGGAAATTATATGCTCGTTTTTATTTCATAAATACAGCTAATGTGATTAAATGAAGGGTGAAACCTTGGGGTCCGTGGTTTGTCAAAAATACTGTTTTTAAAATCCTTTTTTGATTTTTTTTCATTGACGTGAACGTGTATTAATCAAACCACGATGCCTTTATTCATAGACACGTCATAAGTACAGGTCAAATCTGCATTATTTGGACCAGAACTATTGCATGTTAAAATCTGTATGGTTGCACGAAATGAATATGGTGTGCAGAATTTGTAAACTACACATTTTCTGTTTTTGTAAAAATTTTGTGGACTTTTTCTCAGAATGATGAAGTTATCTAATATTATTAACAAAATACGTTTGTGATAGAACATAAGAAAAATTGGAAATATTGACAAATAAAAGTAAAATTCCCGATGCACTGCGAATAATAGAAAACTCAAGTCTTAAGCGCAATTTTGTTTATTTGTAAAAAAAGTTATTTTAGAAAACTAACACGGAATGCTTGACATCAAATGTTTGTCTTGTCTTCGATATCCATGACAATGAATGGTGTCTGCTTGCATATTTATCAGGTTTTTTTTAGAAGCATTTCGAGTTGAAGCAATCATGCAAATTAGACACGATGATAATACCCTAAGAATTAATTCGTATACTTGTGTTTGCAACGAATTTATGCTGCACATACCAAAGCAACAATCGTTAAATGGCTGGTTTTGCTTCTCTTCAACTTATGATTGTAGGCTGCCTGTGTTAAATTGTGGAGGTCTAATGTAATTCATTAGGCCTGACATGAAAACAAATGTTTTCTGAATTGGCAATTATGTGATTAATGTTGATGGATTAGTGGCAACCAAACGTTATTGTGAAAAAAGGGGGAAACTAAGGCTACACTTTGGAAAAATTGACTCAAAAAATGGCACAGGGCGGTTCGCGTTTTGTATTAAGTGAAAAACAATATGGCGTTTGTTATCCTGTCATTCATTAAAGGTTGTGGCACAGAATACGAAATGAGAACAGCCCTCGAATTATTCTTAACGGGAGTGTTGCATTCTTGTGTATATGCTAATAAACCGAAAAATAATTTGCGAGATAAGAAATGTACTCCAAGTGGGATTTCATCAATAAATCGCCAAATGTTGGTTTAGGGAAATCCCTTTATTAATCGTCTAAAGGCGAAATCATTGTTCCAGATATTTCTGATGAAAATGTTTTTTGATTTAATGGGTTTTACAAATTTAGTAATACATTTATGAAAAATGTATTACTAGACCTCTGAGTGAGTAATATGCAAATACATCTAGAGCATAATAATTTCATGAGGCATTGAAAGATCAGTAAAAATTAGGCACCGTTTTTTAAAAATAAAAACATTACAGGCTAGAACAATTGAATTATTATGTCCAAAGTTAAAAGAAAATCAACGATAGTGGAGCATGGGACTTGAATTATTTGGACTGGCAGTTTGTATCACTGCATTAGTAAAAAAATCAGAAATGCGTAAATTCAGTTACAATAATTCACCAACATATAGCTGGTTGTTTTAGACAATCTTAAAGGATTAATCACAGCTACACTGTACATGCTAGTTTAATCCATGATTTCCTCCATTTTTTTGTATCAAAATGTGAAAAATAAGTAACATCATTTAACACAGGGTACCCAGTGACCTGCAAAGCCTGGAATTGCCAGAGAAGTAGAAACAACCTGGAAAAGTCAGGGAAATTTCCATAATCTTAAACGATTAATTATTTGACACTTCTAAAGATGTCGGATCAAGTTACGCTTACGCAATAATGGGGAATTTCCCTCCATAGCACCCTTTCATCTTTTGAAATAATAAATAAAAATATTAGTAATTGGTAAATTTTCTCTCCATTTTGTTAATATGTTTGATAAAGTCAAGGACATTTTTCCAAAAGCCTGGAAACGTTAGGGAAGTTGATAAATTAATTTCGGTGGGAACCCAGTAACATGCAAGAACCTAGTTACATTTTGTCAGAAAATTACCGCCCTTATGAAAAGTAAATTATGCACTTTATCCACCAGGCAAAACAAAGCAGTTTATACATGGTTCTGATATCGCATTAATTGCTGGTTTAATGGTAAAATTGACGTTTTTGACACCTGTGATGGATGTTTAGCGCCGTATGGAGAAATGGAAATTTATTGCATCGCCCACCCAACCTTACACAAGGCGCTATTTTTGTCATTCTTTTAGAGGGTGATTTATAAGACCGTTAATATTTGTTCTCATTAATTTTAGGTGGGTGCGTATTTTCGCGTATCGGTGGTCAGTAAATCATGTTATGGCCGAGCAATTACGTGTAGCCGTGCACGTGCTTTTTCAGTGGTACAAAGTAACCTTTTTCCAGCACCAGGGTGGTCGTGTTTGGTCAGTTGTGGACGGAGTAATTTGTGGGGAGCTGGAATCGCTATACCGGTCCCGTGTTCTTAATTTGTTTATGCTAATGGCCTATGAAATTTCATTTTCGTTCGTAAACTACGTCCGTTAATGGTACGTATCCAAGCGTGAGAATGGCATTTATGGGCCCGCGCTACAACCCTTGCAGAGGGCAATTCTGGCGATGTAATTACCCCTAAAGACAACGGGAAAATAATGAACTGCTAGTTGCAGCCCCGCTCGAAACGTTCCGAGATACAAATTGGCCGCATTAAATTTAGCCCTTGCAAATAAAAAAATCATCGCCACCTGAATATAATCGGCTTCACCCAGGCCCAGGCCCTCTTACCACCCTAACCTCTTCAAATTGATGACGGCCATAGTCCTCCCTGGCCCTTGCGATAAAGCACGTGCAGGTACTGGCAAGTGCTCTTAATGTACTAAATCTTCCTCCGTGCAGACATGCAATTACCTAATAACGCCGCTCGGGGCACCCGAAACCAGAAAAGGGGCCAATGATGGACACTGTATTAGTCGCATTAGTTGGCCAACTTGCGGCTTACCAAGGAATTGAATGCACCTCGAAGGAATGCGGATTTTTTCCGTATGTTGTGCTCTGCTGTTACTCGAGAAATTCTTTACCTGTTTCGCAATTTTAGCATCATAAAATTGGCATTTGAAAGTTTTAGTCAGTACGAACAGAAACCTTTCCATTGGGATTATTTCGAAGCAGGACTTGGTTTGATTACTCTTGTATTTTTGCGACGTACTCTCTTCAGTGTTATAAGTATTTCTCCATTTTGGAATTGAAACAACTTATGCTGAATATTGTATATTCGAAACCACGCGTGTTGTACAATAGTTTGCTTAATACATGTACGCACAATGCTATATTTTTTTTTAAATGTGTGCTCAACTTTGTTATTAATACAATGTAGCTGTTATCTTTATGAAATGCGTTATTCCACCGGAACTGTTTCATATACAAAACTGAGCCAGGCTGTCCTCTTACTAAAAATGTATAAGCAGCTACAGTAGATGTAATCTAGCATGTTAAACATTACTGTTGTTTTTCTGTGAGTATTATTTCGCCTTCTAGTTTAAAAAAGTCGTTATTTTGGGGTTTTAGCACAGTTTAGTGGCAGACATTTTCCTAGCAGATTATAACAAGAGTAAACGGTCTATGGAAAGTCAGGATAGGATATAAGATACGATTGTTGTGAATGGTCAGAGAATAACCGTCAAGAAATACTGCTGTTGTGCAGAAAATAGTAATGATCTGGTAAGTCAGGAATAGTTTGGTCATGGAAATGCAGGAAATATGATTAGCATGAGTTTACCAAATCGTCATCGTTGTGTGAATTCTGATATTCTCAAGTAAGCTCGGATGAGTGATTGAACGTGACAGAAGCAATTCTACACGTTGTAAAGCACCTGAGAGGTGAAGCAAATTTCTTGAAAGATCACAGGAAGATTGCATGATCCTACCAAGTACTCATTTTTTTCTGTGCTGCAGCAATGGACGGTAGTTTACGGTACAATGTGATTGTGAATCCAGCTGTTTTTGGATAGACGCTTTGTTTTTATCTAATTGTATGCGTGTACGAAGATATTTTTGTCTGACTTCATTTGGCCGAAAGATTGTCTACCAGATAAAATAGCAACCCTAAAATACAAGCCTGTAATGTACATTTAGTATGCGATCTGCAGGGCCTGAAGTGTATGGGAGGGTTTTTTTTTCTTTCTTTATGGGCTTTTCCTCTGACAGTATGTAAAATAAGATTGGTGGCCCTGGCTAAGTTATGTTAACAAGCTAATTGCATGGTGGAAAACAGTTTGTTTGCAGACACTTTGTTATTAGCAACTTCCACCTGCGATTTAATCAATCTGTGTTTGGATGATGTTGGCGATATATCCTAAAATATCAGGGAAATTACACGTTTTTAGAAAATATGCCAAAATTTATTGGTAGTAGTCGATCGAGAAACATCCGTATGATTGAGAATTGTAATTGTTGTGAAAGTAAATTGTGTACTATACAAGAATTGTTTGATAAATATGATTTAGCAAATATTATTGATTCCCTATCCTCTTCTAGTTCGTTTATCGCCCGTATGCAGACAACCCCTTCCTCCTCACATTACATTTTATCACAGTTTAAATGACATTGCTTAATTTTTGTTTGGACAAAAAGCATGTCAGTTTAAAATGGAATCAGGATCATAAAATAATGGCAAAATGTCTAAAATATACAGTGTTTCTCAAACTGGTCCACGGAAGCATTACGAAAAAAAAAATTTATTCTATCTACAGATTGGTCCATAGAGGAAGCATATTTTACTCTTCAAATATCAGAAGGGAAATTATAGGAAACCTTAATGTCTTTCATGTTAATAAACGCTACATTCTATAGGCTTAATTTTAGGTGGGCAAGTTTAATTGCTAGCACAAGCAACCCATATAGCCGCATCCAAGGAATGTTTGCGAAACACTTTCTTAACATTACCGTCCTAATTTCACATTAAAAAGAAAAATTAAAAACTGATATAGCGTCTCATTTCCACATCATTTGACTCTAAAAATTTAATATGAATGTTTACTTTATGAGGTCTAGTCAACTTTCAACTTACATGCATGGTTATTTTTGTTTTGGGGGAAGGGAAGTAAAGTGACATCATTTGAAGACGTTTTTAACAAATCGTCCTTTTAGGAAGTTTTTTTTGACATGCTACTAAATTGAAATAGAATGACCAATGATTGACGTCTCTTTATGAAGCAGGATGACTCGGATTGACTCCATTCACAAAAATGACTTCAAAATTTTACATCCTTGCCTGTTTTCTAAATTAAAATATATCCGTGAAAGGCTTTTGAGCAAATGATGCAGCTGGCATCAGGAAATGTTGGCGTTATGCGCATGTAATTATAATTGAAATGAATTGTTTCCAATTCGTGTTTTATTTTCATTACATTTCTAGATGCCGTTCGCGCTGATGTCCGTCAGCTGCAACAGGAGTATGGCCGGCTGCGAGCAGTGGTCAGTCGAGTGCTCAACGTCAGTGCCTATTCCCAAGTGGACTTGATGGAAGTTTTCGAAGGCATCTTTTCAACGGCCCAACCCAAATAAATTGGATCGCTCGAGCAATAGTTTCTTTCAACTCGGGTACCACGTACTTGTATCATGCTAATTTCAGCACGAGCACGGAGAGCGAGAGAGAGAAATGGATGGAAAATTGCACCAGGTTGGACCTTAAATGTTGGGTGGGCGCACTTTGGAGACTGAAAATCATAAAATTCGCCGTCGGAGGGCGTTCTAACATTTTCGCACCACGGGGGATCGGCGACGCACGAATGATCATAAAAGTATTTTGGCAACTTGTGTGGCGCTCACTCGCAGCGCCATCTATTTCACTCCTAAGCCTAATTTTTTCCAATTTTAGAAAAAATTCTAATCGCTTTATTGTTGTTGCTCGCCGCTCGCTTCAAAAAAGGCAAGCGGCGGTAATTTTTCGTTTTAAACCGAAATAATTTTTAAGGTCTGAGAACGAGCCCGTGGTTTGGCCTCGGGCTTTTGGGGGCTTAAATGACGTAGCAATTTTTTAAAAGAAAACTGGAAACTCGTTGGCATCAGTCTGCCCCCGTGGGCCGAGCTTGTGTCGTTCTATTTAAAATTAATTATTTAATATTAAAAAAAGTAATTGCAACTTCCTTTGATACGATTTCTTATGAATGTGTGTGCCTGTATGTTTTAGCATGTTTACTGCATAAACAGCAATTGTATTTCTTCCGTACATATTTCAGATAACATGGTTTCTTATTGAAACGATTATTGTTGAAAGAGCACATGACCATTTTGTAAAATTTTACACCAGATAGTATTGGAAAGACATAGTATGGCAAGATAGTATGGCAAACAACATTTTCAAATGCTTGTAACTCAGCATATTTTTACGTTATAAATTAGCCATTTATACAATAAAAGCATCTAGAAACCATCAAAATGTGAATTTTGAACAAAAATCGATTCAATTGTCGCCTTTCATTTGATGTAGCTATTTTTAACCACAATATTTAATAAATAGTATTTTAACCATTGAACAAAAGTGTAAAACTGTATTATTTACGAATTAAACACTCGTTTGTCATAATTACCTAAAATACTGATGGCTATTACGGCTTTAAGTAATAAAAACGAAATAATATTCAGTTTCATTGAGTTTCAGTAATATTCAGTTCAGCACGTTTTCATGTTCAAATTTGTCTGAATTGGTTAACGCCTTAAATTTATTTTATGGGCAGTTTACCTGGCCAGTTATTCGATTATTAATCTCGGCTTAGTAATCTATTTTTTGCCAATTAAAAATGATTGTAAGCTTTTAGGGAAAATGCCTGAAGTGTTCAATAATGAAGTCGTCATTAATTGACTCAGGTTGTGACATAATAGAGCGGAAATTTCTAAATTATCCTTAATTACGTGCCCCCCGACATTGCAAAATATCTTAAACCTAATCTTGTCTACTTTTAAACTCAATCTTAATCACATTTCTAGGACAAGTTTTGAATTCGTTGAGCTCGATGAATTTTTCATAGCCACTCCTGCTCATTTACTTAAATGTCTGGAATTCTTAATGCTGTAATTACATGTATGTAGTAGTCTAGCTGTTCCAATTATCGTTTTCTTATTTACATTATCAAGTTCAGATTAATAGATTGTCCAATTGCTAGTTTAACTTTCAATTTTAAGTATTCGTGAGTATTATTAAAATACACTTTTAAAAGCGTTTCACTAGATCACTACGCGTGCTTGTGGTCAATTATTTGTCATTTCCTTGGTGATTAAAGAATGCAGCGTTTAGATGACGTTAAAGTATTTCAAACTTTTCTCGTTTATGGTTGCGTATTGGTTATAGTTAACACGAAATAATATCAAAAAGTCGACTTTTAATGGGTCGTTATATTAGATAAAATGACTAAAAATGTCTCTAGCTTAGGACATCCTTTGTATACGGGCCCTTATGTTAAATTTAACCCAAAAAGATGCCCACCATGAAAATTTATTTCCCCCGTGTACAATTGGTCGTCCAAAAGGGTTTGAGATTTTATGTAATCTGAAATTGTCCTCTTAAATAAATATGCAAAATATAACGTTATGCGACCTTCGAATAATTTTTTTAAGAAATAAAAAATAGCTTAGACCCTGATGGACAACCAATTCTACATGCAAAAACATTAATTTTTGAAAATTTGAAGTGAAAATGTATTTTTTGTGTGCATATTGAGCATCCTTTTGGGTCGGCCTTAAATGCACGCTACTCCCCTCATGTAGATCAGAGTCTCTGATTTTTGTAAATACTTCCACAATGTCAATTTGTTCGTACCAAAAGGCAACTAATATTGTTTATTTTACCGATATTTGGAAGCTAGTGCATTTGTAGATAGTTTATTATGCAATTTCCCTGCCTGTTTATGCCTTGCTCGGACCCTTCTCCCCTGCTGCTAATTTCTAAAAACAACCAGATATTTATATCCACTCCATATTCTGTATTTATTGTTTTTTCACTGGCATTTTTGTGCGTTTCATAAAGTGCCCCCCTCTGACCTGCTGCAATTATTCTTTGTTATTTGCTTTACTGTGTAGAGACGTTCGTGGTTTTTTCGCTAATTTCCCCTTCCCCGCTTTGTTTTGTAGTTAATTTCGTATGCATACCTGCACGGTTTTTTTTCTCGGTTTTCGATGGCTTTCTGATAACGGCTGCTCAATTTCCTGCATGTAATCAGCTTTTGTCAATACGGAGTGCTTTATTTGAGGCCGTGCTCTTCAATCAGGCAAAACCGGATTACAAGAGCGAGCACGGGTAAGCTAATTTTCAGATAAGAATAAATATTGTAAAAATGTCTATATTTGTAAATTACGGGTGTGACGTTTGATTTGTATCCGAAATGACCTGGGAAATGAACGTACAAGAAAGCTTATTGAACTGCTGTTTAAAATGCCATGGTCATTGAATTGTTAAATCTTAGGTACTCGGACTAAATCACACTGTACAATATTCTAGTTTGTTGAAAAACTGGAAACATTAAGATGCTCAAATATTGCGCTGATTTATATGAAATTATAGTCGATCTCACCTTACGCTAACGCTTCAGACTACCGGAAGTGCTGAATGGGGCAAATGTTACAGGGTTTGCGCGTGTTAACATGACAGCATAGCCTACTGGTGGCTGAGATTCAGATTAATTCCCTTTCTTAAACAGCATCCAGGTACATGTACTAGGCCAATATCAATGTTTATGCTGACCATTTTTTTCCTTTTACGTCCAACAATTTTAAATGTTATGTAACCAAGTTCGGCTAAAGCGACATAAAAATATTGTCCGAATTGTACACCCCCTCCTGCTCCGGCGCTTCCCATCCCATATAGCAAAAGTAATCCAAATGACTTTAATTTATCTGTCAAAAACCACTTTATTTTAAATAGGAAAAAATACTAACAACTTACTGTGTGTCATCAAGTACCTGCGCTACTTCCATATTAAATTACTTTTTAACGCATCAATGCAGTAATTTGTTTTAAAAAAATGACAAATTGATTTACAGATCGTCCTTATCTGTTAAATGAATGGGAAAGTCAGAGGAATTTGGAATATTTCAACAATTTATTGGATTTCTAAATTTGAATTCTAATTTCTTGCATGGAGGGCATTCTTTTGGCTCAGCTTTAACATTATTTCTAGCGCAGGCTGTTAAGTTACCTATATTCCTATATTTCCTTCATTTTTGAAGCATTCCTAGTTTTTCCCCTAATATATTCACAATTTACATGAGACAAAATTTAGTATTGCGTTTAAAACCATCAAGACCCCTTGCCAGTTTTTTTTTTAATATTTAACTTTAAGAGCTTTAAAACTTAGTCTTTCTTTTAGAAAGAAAATGGAATTTTCTTGTTGGCAATTTCCGAAGCATTGCCAACACTTATGGCGAAATGATGCCAATATTTCCATATCTACCACGTTTCACTACAGTCTCAAGAGTCCCGGGAATTGCACTCCGTTGGCCTTGTGAAAGTGTGGTGTCTTCATACAGGACTGCTGGTGTTCATGCCTGCCTATTTAACTACGGAATGGCCGTTCGTCAAAAGGTGAACATTTCGGCGGGTTTGAACCCGAGCTCATTTGTAACGTGGCACGCTGCAGCAAGGGGTTTTGTTGGGCCGCGTGGTTTCGTTGAAAGGAAATTTACAGAACATAATGAGTGAAAACAAGTTGATAAGTAAAGAATTGCATCGGGCTCTAAAGGCCGGTTCATTAATCAGCGGGTTGTCAGTCAACTCCGAATACTTGCCACTTGTACTTCCCTCCAATTAAAAGCAGTGATTTGTCAGGAACAGAGAACATCCACGGACTTATTCTCTGGTCACCTAGCTAATTAAAAACTGGCCATTGGCGGGAAGGGATAATGGATACGAGAGGAGGGGAATCCCCTGAAAACGTTACCTCTTTTTCGCTCATAAAAGGCGAGATTGATGTTTAGTATTAAAAAATAAAGGCGAAAGAAAATCTGGAGAATGTGAACCACCCCCAAAAAACAACAAACGAATCCGAAAAACGTCATTGTGCCTGCATCTATGGTGCTGCCCAATATACATTCTTTTCTATCACCAAATCCACGGATTAATCGCTGAATAGAGACAGGCGAACGAGTTACTCGTCGAGTTTTTTTTTTCAGGCCAGAAAACAAAATGGAATTAGAAGTAACCAAATTTTTTTACAAAAACAATCTGCGTTAACTGGTGAGAGTGGGAAGGGTGACGCGTGTTCCCAATTACTCCTGCGCATCAAATTCATGAAGATTAACTGTTTCAGTCGGTGTCAAAGAAAACAATTGTGATGGTAACATATCGCTAGACATACATGTACACGTTGCTAGAGAGCGTTTCCCAAATGATCAAGTGTCTCCATTGTGACTCAATGTATGGAACGTTTTGAAAAAAACACTTTGCATAGGAAAACTAATTTGGTGGAGGAATAACCACTTACATTATATCCGAGTCCGTTCGGATCCTTACTATTAGTATATTTTCTTGCATGCCATCAGACGTTGAAATTATCTTTCAATGGATAGCACATAGCTAACAGAAATTCAGTTTGGCAATGATTGTGGTGACCATCAAATTGAATAATAAGAAACGAATAACATGGATTGATGGATTCACCCTCCCCCCACTACAGCATGGCAAATCTTTACTGACAATATACATTGTATGCACTGAGTTGAATTGAATTGGCATCAGTATATTTGATCGCATTTATTTGACGAGGGTTACATTAAACGTACTGAAGATAAACTTCATTGAAAGGTCAGTGTTCAACTGACATTGTGTCGTGACAATGTCAATGACGACATTTTTCAAGATGCAAACCAATAAAATCATCATGAAATTCTCATTAAGAGTGACCATGCTACCATTATATTGTCTATCCATAAATGAAGTCAGTGTGTCAAGAAAGGTGGGATAGAGGAAAATCAGTACCCGTACAATAATTGTGCTTTTATTAAAAATATGTCAGATCACTCAAGTTGGTTTTTTAAGTATTATTTCCAAACTAGTAAAATTACTGCTTTTACTTTTTATCTCGTGCTTCGAAATTGTTGAAATAAGTGTTACTATGACTTATCACATGTATCAGTCTTACAGAGGATCATTCGACATGTCATGTACATCTTGCATTTGGGTTATTAAGCGATCAATGATTAACAATTTTTAATTAAAAATATAATCATGGCTTTTGGTAATGGCATTTACTCAATGTTAGAAGGCCTATGGGTTCTGCGATTCAGCTTAGCATCAACAAATAAACAAGTAAACCGGTTTCACATGACTGTTTAATTAAGACAATACTCGTAATTTCGTAGTTAGCTTGTTTCACGTCATAAATTTATGGGCATTTTTTTGCAATATGCAAGCGTTTGATCCTCGCACACACAAATTAATCCAGTGATGCCACTTTTTAACCACTAGTTCCTTTCTAAATGTGTTCGTATTTTTCTTGTTTTTTACATAAGACTCCACCTATAATCCTGCTATACTCGCTTTTTATTCTGCAATTCTAACAATTTTCAACCAACCTATCTGTTGGTGCCAACACCACGTATAATGAGGATTTTTGGAGTATTTTTTTTTCACTATTTTATTTTTTTTTAAACTGGTGTAATGAATGAAAGCGTTTTGCCGGTTTTTTTTTTTTTTTTGCCCTCCTGCCCCCTGGGTGCTACTCCTGCAGTTCATATTTTGGACTTGCGAATTTACGAGTTGAAGTTATATTATGAAATATCGATGGGACACTCCCTGCATTAGCCAACCTAAATTAGTTTAGTAAAGTTAGCTATAGCTCGGCAATGATGTTGCGGTTCCCAATTTAGTCCACGCGTTTCGGATGAAAATCAAGGGGAAAAACCGCCTGGCTTCACAGGGCGTTGTGCGACGCAAAACAATGTGGCCAGGTAATCTTAGGGGATGTCCTAAAACTGCATCTTCACCTGTCGTACAGAAAGGGCTGCCAAATTAATGCCAGAAGTCGAGCGCTGGGTGAAACTGTCTTCCCAGGATGTTTTCCCGCAGTGGGCAGGAGAACTAATTAACGCAAAAACTAACAACTTAATTAAACATTTGTTTTCGAAATTAGAAGTCTGCTTTGTCCAAAGCCTAATCATTCGACCAATTATGTGGGCCAGACCCTCGCATTTTTGCCAATCCAAACTGCGCCGTTCTCAGAATTGGTATCGGGAACAGGTTGTTGTTTCTTGTCACCTCTAATTGCTCCTGTCTCGTAATATTACAAGTTGGTTATAGTTGTGTTCGTCCGAACAATGGTTGAATTTTTTTCTCGGCTAATTACAAATTCTTCACGAAGTATGTTTTTTAGACGTATTACCAACGAATACAATCGGACATTACACATGTAATAAAACTAAGGCACAACTTTATTTTTGATTCATCTTTAATGTTCATCACCTCATTTTGATAAAGTTGGCATTTTCTTCCAGCATGAGTATTCTGCACTTTGATGCACTAGAAGGGGCATTGGGTGTCCCTAAAATGGACTGCATTTAATCATTGTAAACTGCATGACGACATAATTTGCAAGTGGCTTAGGTATGTAGTAAAGGTCATAAGACCTGCAATAATGTTGTCTGCTATGTAAACGTCTGGCTTAAACAATAAATTATCTAGCCAATGCACATCCCTAAAAATGAGAGTCCAGTTTGTGATATCATGCACGATTCTAAGGTTAAGGTGATGCAATCATGGTAATGCAATCACGCTAACCTTCGCATTTCGTTTCACTAATTAAGTTAATGTCCTCATGAATATGCGAAAAGTAATCTTTGGCCTTTCTGTAAACTACTGTCATTGCGGTTTCATATTTACTTACTGAATCTTCAATGTTAGATTTTCGTGCAGAAGCGCTTATTTATTACCTTTGCTAGTAAATTTCGTTTGCACGATAACCCTTGTCGTACATTGATAATTTAGCACAAAAATAGGTATGTATTGGTTTATTATACTTGAACAGTTTTTTTTATTAACTTCATTAGAACGAGTAATAAATTATAAACTGCTATGAATGATACGTTTGTAGACATAAAAACTACATGTACATATACCCGAAAACAGACAAGTAATAATGTTTACTTCAGTGATGTTATAACTTTTGCCTTTATAACACATTAATGCATCGTTATTCTGTAGTTCATGAATAATATTTGCATGAGAAAGAATATACTGTAATGTATATTAGTTCGTGCCTCAACCAGGTTGACATTTTGCTTGACCATTTCCTCAAGCATCATGTTGCCTACATGTTCATATTTATTGATTTATTTATTGCCTTTAATTTCTGATCAATTTGTTGCAATGCATTTGCTGTCCAATTGCAGATAAAATTCAATTAATTTCACTATCCTTTAGAGATATACAAATATGTTAACCGTCGGCTAAAGCAATTAAGCACACTCGTTCCAACAATTAGTAATTAGGCAGCGTATAAAGAACTCATTAGTGCGTGCACGCTGAAACAAAAAGGCCCGGTGTTTTTACGTGATCTAATTATTTTTTTTAAATGGATTCATTTAGGAAATTTAAATAGTTTTATTGATGGCTTGCCAAGGGATGTGTGTGCGCGCATGCTCGAGGACTTACGGGTGGTTTAGGGTAAATTAATATTTAGGGGGAGTTAAGTCACCTGCGTCAGTGTAACCTATAACTCATTCGGGCAATAAACAAGTTTAAAGATTGAAAGGTTTTTAGAGAAAAAAGCATAACAAATTGCAGAAAATGAAACGCCGAAAATTACTCAATTTACATCACTTGCCAGAGACCAATCTTGGGGACCCGAGTTTTGTATTGGGTCACTCTATATACAGTATGCAAAAATAAGGTAAATTGCAAACATGTATTTCGTGGCCGTTTTGGTACTTGTTTGCTTTCTTTTAGGATCCAATCTGCTCATGTGCCTATTGGTCCGCTTCAATTCTACCCTTGTACAAACATCAAGTGTTTTTTATTTAAGGAATGGGGACGTTCATAAAGTACGGGGATTAAATACTAAAAATTGTTGTTTGGTCGGGGGAAACCGATGGTGCTTTTCGAACCTCCCTCGTGTTATTGGTACAAGTAGGCTCTGGCAGTTAATTAATGAACCGTTTGTTTTCATTTTTTCACGGTATCTGTCTGTTGATTGGGTAACGTTAGTGCCTTTCTTCGCATTTAGGCCTTCTGTTCTGAGTTATGCGACCAATTGTTGGCCTGCTCGCCAATCTCCTCCGTAAAAATGCGGCCGCGAGGGGGCGTACAGTTGTCAATTACGTTAATTGCAGTTTAATTAATTTTTATTTTGGCATTTGCGGCGAGCATGATGAAATGTCAATCTTGACTTTTCTCATTAATTACCTGAATTATCTTTGCAAACGTGCGTGGAAACGGTTTCATTGTGTCTGAGAGATGGCCGCTGCAGCTCAACGCAGGTTTAATTTCGCTACCTGAAAACAAAAGAACAATTAGACCGCTTTAATGAAGATGCGGTGATTTCAGGATTAAAATACGCCTTCCAAATTTTGCCCTGCTCAACTATACACCCCACCCCCAACCATGTAATCTGTTGCCTGAAACGCCTACGATGAAATAGTTTGCCTTTAACACCTCGCCCTCCACCCATTAATTCCCGCCTAAATTGGATCGCAATTTCAAGTTTATCTTTTCGGTTTCTTGTTTTTATTTCTTTGTATTTAGTTTGTATTCAGCAAATCATGTAACGTAAAGTAAATATGACCAAATAGAACATACGGTGTAGGAATTTATAATATATGTTATTATGTGTAAATAAATTGATATTCATCTTTTATAAATCTGGAAAACTGGAGCCATATCAGTAGCACACCTAATAAATTCTACAAGTCATTGTAGATTCTGCAATGTTTGAGAAGCACTTGCCAATTCTACTGCGTAAGAAATTATATTTCTACATTATATGATAATAATTATTGAAGAGAAAGCATACTCATACTGTCAGTTTATTTCTGTTGTTACTGTTTTTATTATCATTCTAATTAAAGCAGACAAATGGTACATGCCCACCATTGTGCCCAAATGTTTTAGATACTTAATATCAAGGCAATATTTATTTTACCATGTATAATATTGGTTATCCACTAGGTGACTAGGGTGTACGTATTTCATATATTTTGAAAATTAGCCATTTGTTAGGCGACCTACCAAAATGGGTTTTCCCCCTGCCATGAAACCTCTCAATATGGACATTGCCGCATTGGAGGTTCATAACGGTTTTTTCCATGCTTATTGTTTTTGTTTTTTTAATGTAAATAAACACATTTTCAAAGGGTATGAAATGTGATACGCCCTAATGAACGACCAATCCTACACGGTAAAAATAAATAAATGCAGGGATAGGCCATATTAGATTTGTTTTAGTTAAATAGAGAAATGAGGCTATGTTTATAAGACGAAAAATGAAATACGATTCGAGACTTTTTGTTCCAATGTTTCTCTGCATTTCTCTGTATCTTTGTTTCTCTGTATATCGAAATAAACTTCCAATTTTATCCACCCTGATTTACACTACATGCCTATATTTTTGCATAATGTTAAATTAATGTCCAATTAATATACGATGGCATCAGCGATAAGGTTAAACGGTTAATTTGAATTCGTCATCGGTTTAGCCTACGTTAATATAGCTATATGGCCTGGCGGCATTAATCAATGGTCTGGACACTGGTCGAGCCTGTTGGGCTAGTCATTAAGCGCATTTGGGAATGGACTCGGTGAAAGCGGTTCCACCCGAGGGCCTTTAGGGGCGAGCGATCTAAGGGGGGATGCTGCATTAGCAAGTTTAGCCGCGACCCCATGCGGCGAGAAATATGACACCACCACAAATTGAATTTCAGATTTATTGGAATTGAAATGAAGCCTCTAATAATAATAAATTTTTCATGTAAAAGTTGGTACGAACAACTGTAAAAGGAGGATTCACCTGCGAAGTTGCGAACCCTAGGCCTTCTCATAATCTTAACTGGAAGTTTTTTTCTTCTCTTTTCTTGGGCTCATTTAGCTTTCATGAGTTAGCATTTCCAGGCTGTCGGTTATGTTTGCTTATTTATGAAAAAAGAGGGGGGAAATGGGTTCGCTCGAATTTGGGCAATTGGCTTTGAGCACGAGCAGGGCGTGACCACTGGGCCCCTGGCCTACGGTCTACATAATCTCCTCAGGTTAGAGCGCCATTAATCTAGGGCCGCTGTAATAGCTCTTGCGGATTTTGTTTCACGTGAAGAATCTATTAAATTGGCGTTTCGTTCTCGGTCCTGTATCTATTGAGAAATATAAATGATATCCATATTTTTCCATCTATACCTGTCCTAACCATACGGCGTATTTACATGTAATTCGGATTAATTTATGAGACTCGACCCTAACGCCATCTGTGTAACGAACTAGGCAACTTGTTCAAATATACTTACGTACATCAGTGAATACGCGCCAGTCTGATCCTCAAAGCTCATTTTTAAAGGGCCCTGAAATTTAAATTTAATGTTGTCATAGACAGCTATAAGAAGATGCGTTTGATACAAAGAAAGTAAAGAAAAATCTCTTGGAATTTACGCTGAATTGAATTATATCCATGATTCCCTAAGCGTGTATTGTATTGAATGCCTCCGATATCGTTATTCAGGTTATTTTGAGTCGTGCTCAAATGAACGTGGAGCCTTCCTCAGAAATATTTAGGAAATTACCTAATGTCAACTAAATCATTTTTAATTCCAGCGTTTCTAGGTTGGGATAATTCAGAAAAAAAACTGCAAAATTTATTCTGTAGAACGTGCAAATTAGACGTTATTTAAGAATGAAATTAGGTGCCCTTTATTAAAGAAACAGGACGACACATGTTAGGGCATGTGCCGCATTAGTCTTTTGGTTCCTTTTCTTTTTCATAAGTTATGTGTTTTTGATTAAAATACATTAATATGTAACGCCACCTGAACGTTTTGATAGACGCCTTTTTTGGATGTCCCCTTATATGCATCATCTTGCAATAGACTTCTCAATATGGTTAATTCGTGCGATTTCACCTAACCTTGGTGATCAGTTTAAGGATCAGTCTATCCTTAGTGGACATTTCGTTAATCAGCGATTAATCAAAGCAAATTGGCCAAACATATTAGTGCAGTCCAAAAATGGAAATAATGGTCGACCTGTACTGTATATGAATTTACTATTCACTTCTTGCGGTTGGGGGTCCATAATTACGGAAGACCTACACTGGACAAAAAAAAACCTCTTGAGAAAAACAATTTGCTTAGGGAATTGAAACGACAAAGAAAATTAACCTACCCTAGCGAAAAAGGGGAAATTTGTTGAAGAGACGCAATGTCATCGTGTTTTTCCTAGCGATCGCTATAGAGAAAAAGTTGCTGCTGGACCATATTATAAGAAAAGACAATCGGGTTTCAATTGACTTTTTTCTCCCCCTCTTTTTCCATCAAATTATGATGCTGGTGATGTGGTGATGATAATGATGAGATGCTAGAAACCCACCAGGCGTCGACTACGAGTCGCCTTTCTTTTACCAATCCGTTCAGCTTATTTGCAATTGAATAGTTCACAAATGTAATCCAATTAAGTAGTTAAATGTTGAAGGATGAAAAAATGCTCAACTTAGGATTTCCATTGTTGAGCGTACCAAAATGGTTGGCATAAAAAACGACCTAACGACGGTGAGACCCGTGTGAATCGAGGTGGTTGTGGTGGCCCGTTGCGTCTAAGCCATCCAACCTCCCAATGATGGGTGCCAGAAAAAAGTGAACACTTTGGCACTTGAATTTAGGAGGTCATAAGGCATAAACGGGGCCGTGAAGGGGGGTGGAAGTTGATAAAAATTGAACTATCGTGGACTATAAGTACGTTTCAGCAAATTCGGACGTCCAACCCGTCCATAATGACCACTCAGCCAATAATGTGGCACTCTGACTAAAATAGTAGGCCTATATGTGAATATAAATTTAACAACTTTTAAGTGTTTTTTTAATGGACGTCTCCACGTCGTGTATTAGTCATTTTGTTTTCCGATTTATTGACCTGCGGAAACCTGTGTGACTTGATTTTTACGTGAAAATCCAAGAGCCTCCCAAAATGGCGATGTTTTTAATCGTTTTTATCCCAAGTTTGTCCTGTTAATTACAAGAAAATTCCCAAGAAATTCTAAAATTTAAAGGTGTATCTATCAAATTATACATTATGATGTTATTGTAGATATTAAATATCATTTTCAAGTTGTTTCGATTTTCAATCGGTTGGCATCCTGCCGCGTTTATAATTCTATTTTCCAATTTCTGTCATGTACTTTTGAGCACACATATTATACTGTACTGGAAAATGGAGCTCATTTTTGGTTTTCTCAAGAGCTAGACTGACCGTCTCGTAACCTATAACCTATAACCTGAATGGTCGTTTTCTAAACTGAAAACGTACAATATATCCACAAATTGTCAAAACCAGCTGTGCTCATAATATAATTTACTTGAAATTTTTGGTATGAAATTTTCGTAAACGCATAACTATGGCCTATTTTTCTTATAAAAAACCGAAATGACCGAATGACCGAACTCTTATTGGCATTCAATTCAGGTTTAAAGTGGTTATAGGCCTACATAATTTAAACATTTTTAAATGATGATTGTAATTATATTTTATAATACATTTAATGGCGTTTAATAGCATTTTGTGAATCTATGTTGTGCAAAAGACTGTTCCAATGTTATATAATTAGCTTCATCTCCATGCGCCTTCTTTCATAGCATACTATATAAATATTACATATTTACTCTACAAATAAACATAAAATTTGAAAATGCATGCAAATTTAATGATAAGATCTTAGAGAATTCAACTTAATTCTTGGTCAAAACATCTCAATTTTACATATTAATCCGCATTAAACGACGCCAAATTTGCGCATAATTGACATCACAATCTGCTATAAATGACGTGTTTTCAAGAGCACTTTCGACCTTATAATTAATAGATTATTACCACCCTCTTAATTATTGTTTTAAAATTGACGTTGTTAAACAAATTTTCTTGTAAACGGATCATTGTTTGTCACTTATTAAACAAGTCATTTAATTGGAAATAATTACCAATGAGTGGCGTTGGAACATGCAGGATGACGTGCATTAGAAAAAATGACATTAAACGTCATATTTAGTGCAATAATGGTCATTACTGCAAAACTTGTGATTACGCCCAAGGTTGAGAGGTGCCCAACAAGGAATGTGTTATCTTGGCGCCCATTTTGTCTATTAAATGTCTTCGAGGTACATCTGCTGTGTTGGCAAACCGTTTCTTTTCATTGTAATACCTCCGGAGGAAAAAAAGGTAACAAAAAAGTTGGCTCGCTTATTTTTCTTTTTAATAGAAAATCGCAGGATTTATGCCAAATTAATCAAGAAAGCGTCCCGCCTGGAGACTCAAAGAACCTCTGAACGGAAGTTGAAATTTTTGCTTAGCAACTGTCCTATAGTATCGAGGGAGAAAGGCGCCTAAATGCACACCCATTAAGGTGTTGCATGTGAAGAATTGCCCCCACACAAAGAATTCACGCTCCCTCCCTATGCACCTACTAAACTTATACAATTTCAGCGTGGTAACATAGTTTTGGGGGAAATTAGCGGATTTAACGCATTATTTCAATGAAAAAAGCTTGTCATCCACATTAGAATGCGCGCAATTTTTCACTTTTGTTATGTATACTCTTCCAATTTGCCACTCTTGTTGCCCTACACCTGCGTGACGTATTTCGGGGTATTATTCCCATGTAGGGGGTGGGGAAGCAGGGGGACGTTCAAAGGGTTTGTCACACCTGCGCAAATAATGTTACAGATGAGAAGAGCTCTGTAATTGCTATCTCTTTGATACATTTGCAATATCTTTTTACTAGGAATAATTATCCACATTTTACCTTTATTTTTAATCTCATCCATGCACAGCGTACATGTACTTTTAAACTTGTAAGTTTCAATTCATTTCGATTATATTAACTTGTATTGATATTTCGATAAATTTCGTTATAAATATCAATATCGGACTAATCGATTTTATTGTTTCGTAACTAACGCCATCGAAACGTCTAATTCCAAATTTATTCAACGTACATGTACATGACCACCACAGACTTTGGTTTTTTAGCAGCTTGCTGAGCTTCTTTCCATACCTTTTAGGCTTATGACACTTTTATAACTTATGTGGCATTTTATCATCATAAATTCATTGTGCAGCGTTCCGCTAGGACGACTTTCGATTAGCAGGGGCTTCGTCTCAAAATCACTTTTTAATCGTCTACAATTTCTTAAATGATGTTCCCGTGCTCGGATACATCAAGGGGTTAAACGAAAAATGAAGTTTTAAAGCAGTTTGCGGCATGGTCATGGGTGGTAAAATTGCATTTACATGTAAATACATGTATAATGAAATTTGCAGGTATAATTCTATTTGAAGGCTCAAAAAATGTACATTAAGTCTGGGAAATCTGTAGCCGAACCTCAATAAAATAGTATCTGTGTGACATTTTCTACGCTCTTTGAATGTCTTAACAGACACAACAAGGGATGTTAAAGTAAAGGAGTTGTAATTGAACTGAATTTATCCTGTTGAATGATGCGATTATAATCAAGTTGATCATCAGCAGCGTTCATAAAAAAGCGTTTTCGACGAAATATTACCATGCGAATTAAGCTAATCAATCCGAAGTCGCTATTGGCTGATCAGTTTTGTCAGTGCTATAATATGTATATGTACATGTGCATACAGTGTACGTAGCGATGAAAACTTAAGTACGTTTAAAGAAAATTTAAAGAAAAAAATGCACTATTTAAACATTTCTACATGTATATGTGAACTATCAGTATGAAAATAACTAGTAATGATGCATTGATGCAATAATAATTACTATGAAAATATTATATGCAATGTATGCACATTTATCACTTACTTCTGTGATTTCTATCCTAATTTAAATGATATAATTGGCATTGTTTATCATGTTTAATTCACTTGAGTATGTTAAAACTCAGACAATGTTTTATTCAATAAATGTGTACAAAAGCAATGGTAGTCACTTTAATGACGAATGGTCCCTCGTCACGCCCTTATGAGGATAACAAATCAATTGCATTTCCATGTACAGGGTATACTGTATCATGTAGACAACTAAAGATCATTGAAAGATAACGTAAAATGCAATCTGTAGTTTCCATAAATATGGCAGCCTGAATATGATTAGTCATTAAATTTTTCACTCCATGAACGAGAAAGTTTATTTTAACTAATCCTCGTTCCCAGGATTTTTCAAGCATATAATGTGCTTCAATTTGAATCAACCTCTAAAAAATTAACGGTGATTTGTATTAAGCAAGGTAATTGCGACTGGAACGACGGATATAGGGGGCGCAGTCAGCCTTGCGTGAAACGCATATTTGCAGTGGCGCCAACATTGTTCCGCACAAAATCACAAGGTGATGGCCCAGCAGATTCTTTTTTATTTCACAAGATGTCTCTACGCTACATTTTTCTTTCAATGAATGATCCTGAAATTCGAACTTCAAATACATGTAAATCAGTGAGCTGCGATGTATTCAAACTGAAATGACAATGATACTCCCTGAATCTGTAATACGCTGTTTTGAATTAAATCTTGGATTGCTTTATATCACAACAAATATTTTATGTGTCCTTGAAATTATTTTAGCATCGCAGTGAAAACTATTTTGACAGCTTTGGAATTTCACGTCACACTGTCAATGCCAAAAATTCGCTTTCCAGGCATTTGAATAGTTTTCCAAGGGTCAAAGTATAAGATCGTGATAGATTGCTACATGTACAATGTATAAGTCATTTTAACGCAAGCCCAAGCAAACAGCGGAGTGACCAGACCGACGGCATTCACATTCGTTTTATTCTACTCCCAGTTCAGCTGACCATTCAGAATTAAAGAAATGAATTTCTCAAACAGGTAAGGTGCCGTCCGTAAAATACGCAAATTAAACATTCGTCTTTTGACATTACCAACAATCATTACTCCTTCATTACTTGTCAGCCTTGCACGATCAAGTTAAATGGCATTATTTCCGTCATTGCCAGTGAACTCACTAAGACGTTCACCTCACTTCATTTGTTAACAATGCAGACGTCACTTCCGTGGACTACAGGGCAAGTAAAGAAGGAGTAATGATTTGGTGAATGCTAGTGCCCAGTCATTTCTAGCGACAGTATCCTCGGCAACGTCTCTAGTAATGATTAAAATTTGGATTTTTCATCATTCCTGATCGACTTCACGGAACGAATTCATTAATGAAACAATGATTTGGCGAATCTGCATAGTCATTACTAATGACAATATTATCAGTCACGCCTCCAGCAATGATGAAAATTCCGATGCAAATAATACTTACATCATTACTCGGGTTCACGTCATACTTACATCATTGCTCGGATTCATATCATACTTAACAACATTACTCGGATACACATACGCGTCAACACTTATCGAGACTTACAGTTACACCATCATTACTAATTGCAACATTAATAATGACATCACCAAGAATTGTTACCCCAGCATTACTTGTAATTGTCAGCCGTTCACGATCATGTTAAATTTTCAATGCTGGCAGTCATTCCATTTCAGTTTGCCTTACACGATCATTATTTATGCCATTTTCAAGAGATAATGTCATTAGTAATAAGCGTGTAAGGCCCTCTATAGGTTCTTTGTTCTCCCATCTATTTAGTCAGGGAGTTGCTATACGTAAATACAACACATGTAATTCGTGATTTCCATTGAAAATGTGAAACTAGTAGCTTAATTCTGCGTTTATTATCGCTGAAACTGCTGATGAATGATGCCATCGGCAATAGCTAAATATTTCATCTCGAATATGTCGAAATTTGTTTTGATTGTCTGCGCGCTGTGATATTTCGTGTTCCAGGGGTTAATGTTTATGCATTCACGCAATTTGTGATTTGCCCATGCAATTGCTCTAACTCTCAGTAATTGCTAGCATAAACTTATAATTAATTCTATCTCCATTGTCCTCAGACACCTTACGGCTGTTCTTATTTTGTCCGTTGGATTAAAACTAGTTTGTTCAACGCTATATGCGGATAAGTTATTAAATGTGCATATAGAAAGATTTTTTTTTGCTCGTCCAAATTCTCTGTTCACGTATATCCAAAACTAGCGCCATGCACGATCCTGGCCCGTTGTCGGCAATTTCTAGACTTTTTTTCATCTTATTCTTAGACTGGAGCCAGGAGACGGTTTCAGGTGGTTTGGAGTCTGCCGAGAGAATATGCTGAATCATTAAAATCATTAATAGTATTAACCTTTGCGGACCTCGACACAATTTTATCTGCACTTTCAATCACTTTGAACAAATTTTAATAAACAAGTTGCATTACAGTATAGAAGTTTGAGAGGGATTTTGTCCGGGGCCCCCTTTCAACCGGCTCTTTTTTAGGCCCCTGAACCGGGCTAATATGCATGAATGAGGTTAATACAATAAACATGGACGCACCGCGGGTACATCAGATTCATTTCAGAAAGCCTGTTTGTGCATTTTACAGCAGTAATTGGCTTAATAAATGCCAAGCCAGCTCGTGTCGCATACCGTAAATAGGTATGCACTATCCATTTGCATTTTTCGAACTGAATTTGAATTTTTACAGAGGAACCCATGCATTAATCTTTTTTGTGTTCCGTGTTGCTCAAACCTTTTAATGTTTTAGCATTCGTTTGAATTCAAATCAAAATAAAATAAGTTAAAATATTGCTATGTCTGATATTTTTTATTTAATAAATCATTTCGCCATTCAATAAATGTTGCAAATACTACATCGTCATTTATTTACTTTTTAATTTAATTTTTAGAAATTCACTTATTATGCTTTTATTCTTTTTATTTGCGTTTTCACTCGCAATTTCCTGCAATCAATTTAAACAATGGATACTTGGCAATTAAGAAATTTTCGGCCTTATTTTTGGCATGCGGCACGACTCATTATTTCAAAAAAATTCAGCCACCTGTTCACGCTTCTTTTTTAATTGTTATATTTAATACATAATTCTTACCAATAAAGAGTTTTCGAATTTAGAAAAACAAAATAATAAATAACAGATCAAAAAAGTTATATTCTTGAATTAATCAGAAAAACATTAAATAGGATTATTTTTTTCTTCGAAATTTGAATCAAAGACTTAATATCAAACTTATTAAACTTATTCACTGTATAAAAACAGTAAATCGTTTGTTTATTTAGTTAGGTTTATTCGTTAGTTTAGTTATAAGAAAATGTAGAGAAAACGGCTGAAAATAGAAGAAATGAGGGTTCCCAATGGAGTTCCAACTACTATTTGAGTTTAGTTTTTAGGAGACAAACAAGAAGCTGTTAGGTTTTTGTTAAGCTTAGAGACGGGTTGTGATTTTTTGTATTATGATAGTATTTTTTGTCTTCAATTTGTATTTTTAAAGGTATGGGCGTTTTATGGTAGCTAAAGAGGTGAGCTCAATGAAAGTAAAGAAATCGCCTATTTTTTGATCGACATGGTTTATGCGAGCCCCTTGCATTACCCAGTTTTCATCCATGGAAAGCTGCGGTTTCAGGTCCTGATGAGGAGGAGGGCGTACGAGAACCGAAATTACCCCTCAGTTCGGTATACTGACGATAAAATTACTGTTATAATGGTGCAAAGTGAATACGCAATTTGCGTTGGCTATTAGGCCTGAATGCCTAATTTTTCTACGGTTTACGCTTGATATTAACTTAAGTAGAGGTGCAGGGGTATGGGTTGGGGGTCAACTGCGCAGTTGCGAGGGTGGTTTAAAAAAAAGCAGTTTAGTAATCTGGTCTGCTCATACCTATTTCTCCTGGTCATGCATGGGTTTGGGGGCGACAACGTTGGTTCCAATCTTTATCGCTCATTTTTTTTTGTATTTCGAGCAGTTTTTGTGCCCACATCCGCTCGGTGCTTTTGCGAGATTTTATATATTTTTTTTATTCAATTTTTCCAATTTTTTTCTCTTTCGAAACCTGCAATGGTGATTGTGCGAAGGTGCCGCCAGAGATCATTTCTGTTGTTCGGGTCGCTAAATTTTCCGATTTCGTTTTCATGGCTTTTGGAAGGACCTTCCGAAAAATCTTAATTAGCTGCTCTCCGAGCATGACGTGAATTTTAAGCGAGGATTTTCTCTGGGATAAAACAAAAAGAAACGGTGATAATTGGGCGATAGTTTTAACGCTTTCTTAAAATTGCAACGGCATTCTTGTTGGAAGATAAATTTTTAACTGTTTTTCCTCAATGGATGGCTAACCGGCTAAGTTATTGAACAGGTGGTTATTAGATTCCTGGCTAATATGTATTCTCATCGATCGAGAAGATAACCGTAATTTATCGAGACTCGGTAGGCGTTAGGCACGAGTTACTAATTCGTCGATTTATCCGCTTGGGGCCTATTTACGCTTTCAGGGGGCCAGTTTTCAATAACCAATTATGCCCCATGCCATCCGCTGCCGGTTGCTGCAGTTCTATGAAACAAACACCTGCTACTTTTAAATTACCTGATATTCCTGAAATAAATTTAGTTTGATCACGCATATAGGCTATTCGATTTGTTCTATAAGCATAAGAAAAATATAAATAAATAAATGAAAATCGAATGTATGATTGAATGCGAATGAAATTGAAATAAAAAAAATTAACTAAAGTATTTTTTTCTAAAATTGACCTTTTATTGAAAATTGAAGTGGCTTTTCAACCGCTTCAAGGAAATACGAAATAGGGACGCGGTAAGACTTTTTATTAATGGGTTTTACTTCTTCTCCTTGCGAGCTTGAAAAGCTTTCCATTGAAATTGCCAGGCGAGAAATCGTGTTGTTTGCGAGTCTTACAAAAGTTCAATTGGTGTGACAACTAGCTGTCTAATTTGTCGTCCACCTTCACCTGGTCATTTCTAAATACTTGAACAAGCAGCAGCCTGCGATGTATGTAGCATTTTAGTAGTTGTATAGACCACTGCGTCACGCATTGCACTATGTACTTGTCTTACATTTATGCATTGCCAAACGAAGGCTCTATGTGCATCTTAGATAGAAGAAACATTGAGTAAATATGACATTTAATTTCTCTTTTGCACAAATTTATATCATGCAGAATCCAAATATGATTAAGCAAAATATAAATTGAGAAATTATAATAAGCATTTGATGCAAAAAGATTCGATGAATGCTTTTGTCCATCCATTTTTATTTTCGTGATTTTTATACAAATAACGTGGGCCTATAGTTTCCCTGCAGAGCTTCGTTTGATTTTCAGCGAAAGCAAATTATGACTGATTACAACTATTATTTGGTGTGTCGAGTCATTGCGCTTCGGCCATAAAAGTAAAAATTGAACAGCTCAAAATTGTAATCATCGTTTTTATCAGCAATATTTTTGCTTTGTTTTTCTGTTGTGGCATTACTCCGACTAAACCGTTTTTTTTTTCATACACAGCGTTTTTCACGAATGCCAAACAAAAATATTTCCATCATGAAATAAATTGCTTTACTACAAAACAAACATGTACTCTTCGTAATTAATATAAAGCATCTGCGAGTAGCTGGGCGACGTGTGTATTCGCCTCTATTAAAATGTGGTGGCAATTCTGGTTTGTTATCGAGCGTCGTAAATTGACAGATAACAATTTGACTTATTTATTAGCTTGCATGGGGCGGTCGGACGGGCCCAAGGTATACAATAACTGGCCGCTGGCCATCCATTCCCTCGTGGGACAGGCCTACTTGGAAATGCTTTTCTTGTAAAGTTATCTCGCGCGAGGAGAGATGGCAGTCTGAAAAATTGCGAGTTTGGTTTTAAAAAGTAACAAAATTTAATTAGCAAGCAAGACCATGGCAGCTATCGTTGGGATCATGCCTATCACTTGGTAATGTTTAATGGGAAAATTGGCTTCAGTTTGACTTTTTTTTATTTGAGAAAATTCAATAATAAGCTTAACGTCAAGTTTTGCTGGATTTTTGAACATTTTAAAAGGTTTTGGGTCATAGGTGATAAGAAAAATGCGATTCCTAGAATATAGGTCGTTGCTCCTAATTTGTTTTTGGAGGCATTCATAAAATGCTCCTAAATCACCTTCTTGAAGACAGCTAAGACTTTTAAATGCATAACGAAGAAAGTTTGAGGTAATAATTGTTGGCATGTTTGGATTTTTTTGGCATTACAGGTCAAATATGAAAACCATACTGTGTGACATTGAAAATTTGCAATACAAATAATTATCACATGCAGTGATATACTCTATATCGCCTTGCATTAATACATATATATGAAATTTGTACCTTTTTTACGTTTCATTTTTTTTCCATTCTCAATTTTTCACGGGAATATTGACAGATATTAGCTGCAGATATGTCACATCCAAACAGCTTTTATCGAATTTAACACGTGTGGGACGAAAGGGACAGCAGGTTTTAAATTACATTAATAAGATTAATGGATTAAATTCACTTACATGTAAGTTCTATGAGTGTTGCAGGTCGAACATTTTTCCTCTTTAATCCTCTTTTCCTTCTTTATTTTATTTCATGCAAACGTTGGACAAAATAATTCACAAGCAAGTTGAAATGATTCATATCTGTTTTAAATTCGAAATTGAATTGTACGAGTTTATTACATTGAGGAAGAAGAAATTCTAAATGGCGGCATAGCAGTTGACTAAATTAATGCAGATTATAGTATAATTATCATTTAGTGATGTCGATGATGTTACCATTGTTCTCATTTCTATCTCCTGGTGATTAAATCCAGGGAGCGAAAAAATAATTGTAAGATTTACCTGCGTGTTTTCATAATGTAATAGGGACCTAAACATTTTTAAAAAGATGTATAAGGTTACAATATACTGTAATTACTTATATTATGGGGCCATGCCTCACATCCATACATTAAGCGACTACTTAACCCCAATGATGTTTTTACGTGAAATACGCCCTTTAAATTTATTTTTCCTTTATTGTGAATTGGTTGTCTACTAGTCTGTTAGTTTTTTTAAATATAATTTTAGAACCTCTCATTTACTTATAAAAACAATTAAATAAAATTAAAAAACCATTATAAACCTCCGATGTCCATCTTCGGAGGTTTCATTGTGAGGATAAACCTGTTTTCCGAGGTCGCATAACGGTTTTTTAAGTTTATTTAATTTCCTTATAACTAAAGATGACATTTAAGCCTACATATTATACAAAAATAATTCCAGACCCTAGCGGACAAGCGATTCTTTATGAGAAAAAGATATTTAGTAATTATAAGTATTCGAAGCAAAAAAGCAATTTTTTTGCATGGTATTCCTGTATATGGGCATGTAGGAAAAGAGCATGCTGCCTGGAAACGACTTTAATCGGCGATTTCACTAATTGGAGATTGTGTTGCAGGCCGTTAATCCAAGGGGTCTTTTAACAACAGCGTGTCAGGCTTATCCGATTAGGAGCCAGCATCCTGGCTGGATGTCTTTATTTGGGTTGCTAATGCCAACAAATGCTCATTATTGGCCTGGCCTGGTGCTTATTTGCAGGCTTTTAAACACCTGGCGAAAGCCCACATGCTCTTTAAAATGCTAATCGGCTAATTAGGCCCATTATAAGTCGGTTTAATTTCGGCGAAATCGGCATACATTCTGTTCGTTATGTTCGTAATCACGATTTCTTGCCCAATGTTGCGTGTAGGGGGAGTGGGGGTCGGATGAGCAGGTGGTTAGCTAATTCAGGTAGTTATAAAAAAAACATGTCCAGATAAGTGTTTGCAACGCTGGCATGTTTTCCTCCTCCGACCGGTCGTAAATACTCGCAGTCGCAGATATGCGGACACTGTCCAAGAAGTAGTAGGCATATATATATACATTTTTTTGCTTGCACGCAGCTTCTGTTTTTATCTCAAGACTTGGTCCATTTCATTGCAGAGACGGCATTAAGTTCGTTTGTCTTTCACGACTTTTTCCCTTCTTGCCGTAAATCTGTGCAACGATAAACCCTCAACATTTACGTTACGAGCGACTAATTAGATTAACAGCTGCCCCGACACTCCAACTGTCCCCTCGCCCCTGTCCACCCAGGCGCAAAAAAATGGTCATTGGACGACAATCGCTGCATATTTTTCGCGCCGATAATTTATAAAAGCTGGCGTAATTACTATTATCTTTGCGTCCCAGCCAAACGGTGGCAGTTTTCGCATCCAGAATTGCATTCGTTTTCGCCGGGTTGCGGACCCGTTGGCGACTTAATTGACGAATTATAAATTTCGGCGTTTTCGGCGCGTTTTACTGCAGTCGGTTTGATAGTCGTATCGAGTTTTAAGTATCGGGACAGGATGAAAAAATCTACGGATTTTGATGAGGTCCGTTAGGAAATCCCACTTGAATTAAAGTGGACCAGTTTGATAAGTATACCTATCTGAAATGTCAATAATAGTGGCTCTCAAGTATACGCTTGCTGGCCTTTACGTATAATCTATTGACTGTCGATATTGGAATAAAGTTACATTGTCAATATGCAATTATGAGGAATGTAAACAATAAATCAACCTCGGGTGGGTATCATAAGGGCGTAACAACGCAGAATATATACTGTAAATGAAATACTGTTAAACTGATTTATTCTTAAGAACAGATTTCGAAACACATTCGTCTTCCCTGAGTTTTCAAAATTACGAATTTGGGAGTGGAAATTACAATCTGGAAGAAAGGACAGATATACCAATTACCAAGTGAGTCTAAGTCGGTGGTTCAGTCTAGCAAAGCATACACCTTTGTGAAACATGATAAATATTTTCCCAGGGGCAATATATGTTTTGATATGGGTTTGTTCTTACATGGATGAGCTGGCTGAGATGTGGTAAATTGATGAAAATAAATTCGAAATCTTGAGTCAGTGATTTTGTGTGATCTACTATTAGACACTTAGCGCAGTACAACAGAAATTAAAAATTAACAAATGCGTAAATTTAATATGGGTGTTTAATAAACATTTGTCATAAGTGGTTTCTTGCAGTGTGTTGCATGTGCCATCCGTTGGGCATCTAGATGGCTTTCTCTGAAATGTTGAAAATCTCTCATTGGTTAAGACTCAGTTCCATTATACTTTTGGACAAATATAAGCTTATGTAGTCACATACAGGATGACGTCGTCAAGTTAGCGATTTGCAGGGATTAGAAATTATAGAAATAAGCTTTCAAATATTCATACTAGATGGCACTGTTTTACCACGCATTTTGTTCAAACGTTTTGGCGAACCGTCTGCATACAAAACGTTGCATCGTATGAAAAATATAATTATTGTTGGTACATGTAATGTCTGTTTAAATATCTTTTGTTGTGCAAGTGCCTATCGTTGATCAGCTTTTGTATGATGTATACAGCGGTCATGTTTGGAATGAAATTATCGTATCTAAAAATACATGTTGTGTGGGGCAATTTGTAGCTGATGGGTTATTGTCTTTAGGCTATGTAGTGTTTAATTGATGTGTATGAGGGGTCGTTCGAAATCTCGCTAAATTAATTAGCCAAACTGGTTTAGGTCCTCAAATTCTAAATTTATCACAATAGATCGTATAACTGGGGTATAGGACTTAGGAACTGTCTTGATGCACCCGAATTTCTGTAATAAAGGTAAGTTTGACAAACTGAAAATAAAAAAAACATACATTGTCATGTGAACAACGGTTCAGCTAAATCTTCACTGTATGTGCTTAAAGTCGTCTTAAAATGATGTAAGTATAATTTTATTTCCGTAATATTTATTGCCGACGTTGGGGTCGAGATGCTAGACGTGTTTTTGTGTTATTATTTATAATTTTGGAGAAAAAAAATGCGCTTAATTATGCATGCTGCGGAATGTGTTTATTTCTTTGCGCTGAAAGTGGCGATTTCTTCCCTAGATGGCGCGCGGCAATATGGGCAACATTAAGGGGGAGGGGTGAACTTTCGCATGCAATCAAAAAATATGGTAATGTAGACGCGTTATCGCGCCAGGCCGGGTGCGGGTAAAAAGGGGTTGGTCATCCTAAATAGGAATCCGTATCCCGGCATCGTTTGATATACGGATGCGCACCCGGTAGGAGATGGCACGCACACGCTCCGGTTCGGGCCACCCAGTTCAATCGCCCAAAATGCCTTACAATTACCATGCAAATGGCGTAATGTAGACCCCCTCACCCTCCTGTGCTTACTTATGACACGCCCTGTAATTTCGATCGCGCTTCACTGTGGCACACCGTTGTTGTGGTGGTTAACCAACGTTCGGGATCGAATCCATCCAAAATCATCCTGGACTGAATTTTAAACTTTTCAGTGAAGATTAGAAGGGTGAATACGACCCTCTTTGATGAAAGTATAATCTCCTTGATCTCCTTGATCAAAATGAGTCTGATGGTTCTGTCAGCTATGGTATCTTTGATGCCTAGTCAGGTATCTGGTATCGTAGCTGCTAAGTCAAATACTGAATCATACCATTTCTGGCAAGTCAGTTATCTGATATTTTGCTTCCAATTCAAGTATATAACCTTTTCTGATAATGCAAGTTACCTACTAGTCTATTACCTATTCTGACAAATCAGATATCAGATATCTTCGCTGACAGCTCATGTCTCAAATACCTTTGTTTCTAAGTCAAGTATCTGCTAATTTTACGACCAATTCCCTGACAAAGGTCTACACATCTATATTAACTTCCTAGCAATGTATGGAACGTCTTTTGACTAGTCTTACTGTTCAGCAATATGCCAAGAGATTTTCGTATTGCCCATCATTCAGAACACGTGACCGTAATTCCAGCAACTCTTCAGAGTTTAAACAGATGGTGAGTGGGGTATTTGCGACCAGCTCGCATTCCCCGTTTGCGATTCACCGCCCTTATCTCGAATTCTATATTTTATGCTAAATTCGCCAGGAATTTTAAGCGAAAAAAGATTTTCGTTTGTGTGCGTGCCCGCATCTCGTTACGGGGCGACCGTCCGTCCGATCCCCCCCAGATTTCTTCCTAAATATAGCAGCAGACTGAATATAAATAAGTGCATATTGGGTTGTCACGCATACGCTGACGAAGGGTGTAACAAGGTATGTAATACGCGGACATGCACCGTGCGGGGCTGATTTATAGGGCGCTGGGGCCAGGGGTTAATCGAGCTCTCCAATAAGGAGTCTTTTTTTAAGTGGATACAGAGATGCAAACAAGCGATAAGCCAGCAAATAGAAATTGCCTCCAAAGCGTGCAATAACGCAACCGGTGGTTTGGGTTGCCTTCATCAGTGGCCAACATCTAATTGAGTTCAAACAAAAGAGAAAAAAAAGATAAAAATCAGGTAGAACTGAGAAGATGGTACGCGTGCGTCCAGCCAGAAAAAGCCCCTGAAGACGAGATTGCGGTGCTCATGGGAGGGCGGAGGGAGGTCCGTAGGTGGGGGGCGAAAATAAGCGAAAATTTCGTGGAGATACGGGAATTCCCCCAGCGTGAAATGGCGCCGAATCATCCGCTGGCAACATAGAGACGTAGCTGGGGCAATTTCCAGAGCTGGCCGAAATATCATCTTAATTGTTTGTACGCCCACTGAGGTGCGTTTTCTGGAAAGGCCACGAAATGGGTGGAGGCGGAAGGGCGTTGGGGCACGACTCCACACCCCTCGGGGGATTTCCATTATCGACAGCAATAAATTTTGCGCCGATTATAGCGTTTTAATTTGTTATCGCCCGAAAAGTGATGAGCGAAAAATTGGCCTTTCCTCATTCGGGGAAATTGGACTGGTGTTTATATTAATTGACTCGTGATGCGAGACTGCTTGACCTGGACACGAATAATAAGTACGGTGGTAAGAATGTCGGAATAGCACAGCTGATGCCAAAGACTTTTTTTTTCAATTGTTGTTTGTACTATTGCAGTTTATCGTTTGGTTTAAACTTGTCGGAATAGGAATAACTAAACTTGAGACATGAATTGGAACACAACGGTCACCACCCCCTGGTCTATCCCATCCCATGTAGCACAAATAATTCAAATGAATGTCCCTAGCATGTGCAGTTCTATTTTCGTATATAAATGACATAAAATTTCGATCTTAAAATAGTTTGATTTCACACGGGCTATATGTATATTAATATAAATCATATCTACTTTAGGAAATTCGTCCTTCGGTCTTATAAGTGTCGCTAATGACAAGTTTCCATGTTCTTAAGAGCCTAAACTCTCGCAAGATGTCCGAATCTTGGTTGTTCGAATTTAATCACTCTTAGGGACTATCCATGGAGGACATCCTGAAATCATCATGGCTTTTAGATTCCCCCCTTCTTTCCGCCTTTCTTTGAGTTTATTACCTCCCCCGCACCCGCATATCCGGTCCAATTTGGAAAAACGCTGTCATATTGAACAAAATACATAAAATTAATTATATTTAAAAAACATGAGCGTTATGTCGAGATGGCTTAATATGCGATAATTCTAACAGTGAAACAGTTAATTTCATGAATGTCTTAGAAAGTAACGAAATCTGAGCTACATTTTCAATTGCAACAATGCAGCAATATAATATTGCAAATATACACGTGTATTATGAAGTCAACCAGATGAACTATTCTTATAAAGATGGAATTCAGACCCGAATAGCGAATTCTGCTCGTTTCCCACTATACAAGAAACTAAATTTCCACTGACAGCATGGGACGATTTCGCCCTAAATATTCCGTTCGCGCTGAAGAAATTCTTGTTGCATTTAAGAACAAGCCCTTATTACATAAACGTATCGAAATATAGTTTCGCTCCGGATTTCCCCTCACAATGTCCGTTATGTTTTACGGAAATACCTGATTGGGTCCATCTTTACTGTTACTGCTCAGCTAACCCTACTAAAACCATCACCGGCGGTATACAGAAAACATTCCAACCAGCCCAGTTGGACAATTTCAAAGAGCTTTTCACTGCCATAAACGAACTTTGGCTATGGTGTACTGATAGATTGGCCCTCATTTTCGCCAAACATACATGAATCCTGAGCTTCTGCCTCACCAGCCCAAAGGCTATATAGGCACCTCCGCTCCAGCTTTCACAGTCAATTCTCCAAGTATGCTCACACTAGACTACAGTGTGAGCAACCCAGTTGCAAAACAAACATTATTCTAGGCACTGCTGGTAACAGGGATGGCAAGAGAAGTCATCCCTGGCAGCTCCCACACCCACCCAGCAGCGGTGCCGGATCGCCAAACATACATGAATCCTGAGCCTCCGCCTCACCAGTCCGAAGACTATAAAGGCCCAGGCATAGGAACTATCCCTTGAACCAATGATACCTCACGACACCTTTTCTCCCTTTGTATTGGAACCCCAGTAATGGCCAACTTAAGGTGCCCGACAAGGGCTGGGTTCCTATTACCTCCTTAACCGTTTAAATATTTCATTTGATTTTATTTCATCTCATCCATTTGCATCTTTTGTCTTTTATTTGTTTTATATTTTAACACCTTTTAAATACTCAATATCTTGGCCAGAAGGGATATACCCCCTTAGTGCCTATTTCCTTCCTTCCTTCATAACCACAGTGGCACAGTCAGTAGAATACCAGAATCACTTTTACCCATTTTTCAATCAGTTCTTTCCATAATAAATTCGCAATTTCAATTGTCGATCTGGCGTCCACTTTCCTTTTTCCCTGCCCCTTTAACCTTGGACGCTCTTTATGGATGACCACTTCTTTCCATGTTATTTTAAAAAATTATATTATCAATTACTGAATTGTTGTTATTGTCAGAAATTAAAACTATATAGAAATTAATACGAACACTAGCGCTATAATTTCCCTGGTACCAACCATAGCAATAGCAAGCGCATGTCGAAATTCTACTAGCGCTCTTCTGCAGTTTCTGGAAGAGACCTTGCAACCTATAAACCATGCAGCGACAAAACGACAAATATAGGATTCTGAGAAACAGGTGTTTATTCACGTAAAGCCGGGCGTAAATTAAAAGCATTGCATAATCTGAAGGCACAGTTTTCTCGCCTGACGTAGAACGCTATACACTTAGCTGTCGTCCATATTTAAAAAGTTCATGAAGTGCTAACAACATCCATCCATCCTTTCCGTGGAGGAGAACTCTATTGAAAATCGCATAAAAGCAGTTTGTCTTTGGTCGCCAAGAGCCACTTCCGGTAGCATCTCAGCTGACTACATCACCGTTGTTCTGCATCAGTTGGTGCACGCGGATCTCGTGTTCCCTGGCCTTCATCCTGAGGGCAGCGATGCTGGAGTTTCTCCTGTCGAACTCGACTGGTGCTCCAGGAGGCGCTGCAGGCGAGGTGGAGGGGGCAGGCGAGTGTCTGCTGGGAGGTGGGGAGGGGGAGGCTGGACCGGAAGGCGGAGGCAGGGAACCGCCGCTGCTGTTGCTGGTGGCGCTGCTGTTGCTAGCTGTTGTAGCAAACTCTTCGCTTGCCTGTTTCACCTGACTTGGTCGCAAAGAGGCAGACATGGAAGCCAAGAGATTCTGGAAGGAAGTGTTCGGATAGGGGTTCATCAGGGGCGATCCTGAGGATGCACTGGGCGGAGGAGGGGGTGCTCCTGGGTGGGCCAAGAGGGCGCTGTTCCTGTAGGCAGCGGCAGCCATGGCCGCAGCAGTGGCGACGCTAGGTGGCAGGTCCCTCAGCGTCCCCAGGGGGAAGTAGCCCGAGGGGGAGGAGGTGGAGAACAGGGGCAAGAAGGGAGTCAGAGGTAGGCGAGGGGACAGTCCGAAGGGGTCGAAGGGCTTCCGTAGGTAGCCAGGAGGCGCAGAAGCCCCGAACGGGTTGAAGTGCGTGGCGAAACCCAGGCCTGCAGGACCGGATCCGTGGGGGTGGTGCAGGGAGGCGTGGTGCACGTGGCACCCGGGACCGGAAGCCGAGGCGGAAGACGGTGAGGACGGCGAAGAGGCCAGTGTCGGACAGTGGCCCGATGGAGAGTAGGGGTTGTAAGGATGGCCCTGGGGTCCTACTTTCTCCTGCTTCCTCCATTTGGCACGTCGGTTTTGGAACCATACCTAGAAAAAGACAATGAAAAAAGTAGTCATTAAGTTTTCGTCTGATGTGTAGAACCACTAATGTGGTCTCAAATTGGCGCCTGGATAACTTGGGTTAACAGCGGATTGAATTAAACGGTGTTTAATTCAATTCAGAACCTTAGCGCAAAGTCAGCAAGGATATGTGCAAAAACATATGCATGTAAACTTGGGGGGAAAAGTTATATGACCTCTGAAAACGAATTTTTCTTCTCAATGAAACCTTCGAAGATGGGCATCATAGGTTGATTAACGGTTTTTCCCAGATTATTTTTTTTTATAAATAATTTGCAATTTTTTAATGGTGGGTATCTTTTTTGAATTGGCTAGTAGGCCTAGTATAAACATATGAACATTACTAAGATACTGGATATAAATGTGAGACATAATTTATAAGCCCTTCCTCTGCCATTTAATGGTGCTCGAATCATACATTTTTTCTGGATCCGACCTATGTACTATTAAATTGCACCCTCTCTGGAATTATGATTTACTTCCTGTATACAATAGCTGACTTACGCATACATATACGTAATGGTATTCGTATTTTGAAACACAGTGCATATTTTTTATGTCAGTATATTATGAATTTATATTCGAAGGAGGCAGAGAAGATTCTAAGGAAATATGCATGTAAGTTCCTGTTCAAGCGACGTTAAGTGTGAAATTATACGACGCATATCGAGGACCACCTATTCTGCATGAGTATGTGCCATTTATTAGGATTATGAAAATTGCGAGAATGATGGACATGCTATTCAAAATAATGACATGAATAGGAAACTATACGTGTAATATGATGCGCATCAGCAAAACTATGGCTGAATTGCATTACAATTAACTGATTTTTTTCAGACTTGTTGCTTACCATTCGGATTTAAGTCTTCCGTTTAAACATCGTTTATTTCGCTTTAATTTTGTGATTAGGCTGAAAAAAAGCGCAATGCGCAGTAAAAGAACACGTAAAGTTCCCACACATCGTGAGATAAATTTCACGTTAAATGACAACGCAGCTGGCTTCTAATGCCTTTATTGCTTATTGTAATAACAAATTCATTAGACTACATAATTTACTGTCCATTAACATCTGATACTAATGTATCCCACGCATGCAACACCAATTAAGCTTATCTCACACATTATAGTTCTAATTGATTGGCTATGCCGGTCTATAAATTTTAACGAGCCAAACGTGATTAATAACGTGCAATCAAACTATCATATGTACTGTGCAAATGTGCGCTGGATAAAAGACTATTTGATGGCGTAAAATTTCTCCTAATCAGACCATCATTTGAAATATTTCCTCGCATATATGCGGCTAACGATCGATTGAAATGGTTATTGCAATTTAATGCAATTAGTTCAATAAATATTTATGTGCATTGATAAATGTTGTGCGAGGTCTGAGAATGTCAATATAGATGATATAGCCTATCTGAACTATATAAAATACATAGAATTAAAAATAACGATCGGATAAAATATGACGTTGTTAAATTCATCTTGATGACAATCTTCAACGTCTGCTATCAATTAATGAAGTCTTTCCTAGGGCATTTGACTTTCGACCTATTAATGAACAGTTCATTTACACGTGGTTATTTTTTAAGATGACGTAATTTGAGAACTTCTTAACATATCTACAAAAATATATGTTAGGAACAGGGTGACGTCCATTCACAAAAGTGACTAAAAAGTGTCTCTAAATGTTCATGATCATACGATTTGTGACTTTATGGACGCCCCCTACGGTAAGAGAGATTATTAACCATTTTTCTTGAATGGAGAGAAGCACGATGGAAAACTCATTCGCCAGGAACAAGTTGAAACTCGTAATATTAAATGGTACATATCATAATAGGGTGCACTATTTGATGTTGCGGAAAGCATGGTCAAAATATGATCATATAATTTCATATACACATTCATATGTACCTGCTATGATGCGAGGCTATATCCACTTATCACTTTATATGTACTCTTTCGGTTGTTTAACCATACTTAATTCATACATATGTATACATTATAAGTATTTTTTTTCTCGCTATCATTGTCGATCATGCAATGCTGATGGCACGAGATTGTTATTTTCCCCTTGGCGCTAAACTAAAATAATACGTGAAAAATGCAGCTTAGTTAGTCGAAGTGAAACTAAAAAATCACGAAAATGATAGGGGGAGATATAAACTTAATGAATGTTTACCCCATTTTAATGGCTTTGATGCTGATGTTGATTGCCGTGGCATTCAAGTGCTGCATATATAAGGCTGCGATGCGAAGCTAACAGCTTCTTGCCATGCATCTCCATGGAATGCATGACCAATGGCCACTATAGGGAGGTTTAGCCACCAGTTTTTTAACGGTTGACCCTTTGGACCTCTCTATCGTTGTTTGGGGTCAATGCTTTAATTACGGAGGTGTTAAACTTTTACAACGAACCCGAGCGAGAGAATTTCAATGAGGATTTAAAATGTAAAGATTCTCCATTAGTCATTGCATCCATATTGCAAACCATTATGAATTATAAATATTGTCATTAGATAAGAAATTATGTTGAATACAATGTCAAGACTAGTATTGTAATATCAATGACTTTTTATTAATAATATTTTAACGAAGTTCATATAATTGAATATAATTGTTCCTAAAACAGTTAACATTACATAAACAATACTTTTAAAAATGGATGTACACTTACTGTACGGCATTAAATCGTGATTGTTAATTGCTTATAAAGCTATTGTTAACATTATAAAACCAAAATTGATATATAGATCTGGCATTAAATTATTCCGTAAAAATGTTTGGTTTGTTCCTGAACCGTCCAATAAATAAACCAACGTCAAATAAAGTCAGAACTTTAATGACATTTGGCTACTGTCACTAAATTTTAAAGACTTAATTGGCCCCTGGATAGTCTGTAAATGGAAACTCAACTTGTGATACACTTTGTTGGGACCCTATATAGATATTTTTTCTACTAGGAGTTGTACTATACAGCATCTAAATGTGTCAATTATTTTAGACGTCGTGATGGGCATACTGAAATTAAATAATTACTACCATTGTTACTACCATAAAGTAATACCATATTTACTCAAACTGTCGTCACTATTTCTAACCTGACTCTTTTGAAAGGACCCCAGTCTCCCATGTGGTTTTCAGCAACAAGTCTACTCTATGGCAGTTTAGCATCGGTTTTGAAGCCCCTTGATGAGTTTTTTTTTGTCAAAATAAGCGCTTGACCCCGGGTCATTGAAGCTGCACTCGGCGCTCTACCACAAAAAAGCCCCCCAAGAGCGACTTATGGCTCCCTGCCGATAAAAGATGATCATTGCAACAAGCCAATACAAAAAACAAAGTTAAACAAACATCGTTTTTTCTCCTCCTTCTTCTTCAGACCGATTTAAAATGGCGATGAAGCCTTCAGCCATTTGTAACATGTCAAAACCAGTAGAGCACAATTGCATTGTAATGACATGGAAAATGCGTGTTGCCAATGGTCCAGGTGAACAAAGGAACTCGTTTTCAAACGCGCGCATAATGAACTTCAACAAGCATGAAAACTGCTCTGAATGTGAGATACTCCATAGAGCCAATTGAGCACAAAAAACAGCGACCTCCCCCCTTTCAGAATTAACATAATTGGAAAAACTTAGCCACGGCTCATGCCCCGTATTAACTGACGGGAATAAATATCAATGCGCGGGCCTATTTACCTTTCGGATAATCGTTTTGATCAATGGCAAACCCACCTGTGGTGCTGGCTGCCACACTTTCGGTGGGGCATGGGAATGGACATTGAGGCGTGTGGCGCCATCTATGAAGCGAAGAACTTTTATTTCATTTTTACTGTTATCTTATCATTCTGACAGCACAAGGGGACGTCAAAGGTAAGATAGGGGTTCACACATATCGGACGATCATGCTTCGAGGAATAGTTTAGGGCCAGATCCAGGAAATTTGGACGTCCAATTATTATTTGTCTTAAGCTAGTTTTAAGTCCCAGTTTGCACTACGACGGTACATATGACGTCTTTTAGGTCGATTATGTGATTGGACATTATTCTGTTCCACAAAGAGACGTCACTCATTGGTCATTCTTTTCTAATTTAATGACTTGCTTTAAACAAAACCACAGAAGGACGATCTGTTAATGCCGATCGAATAGGATGCCCACCATTTAAAAAAATGTCTTACACATGTTTGCTTTATAATTTCAAAATGTCCCGTTTATTCAAAAAAAAAAATGAACTTGAAATATAAAAAGGGTACCTAACCTCGCCTCCGATGTCCATATCTGTTGGTTTCATTGAGAGGCGAAAAACCCTTTTTGAAGGTCGCATAATTTTAATTTTATTTTCATAAATAAACGGGACATTTTTAAATTATAAAAATATCAGACTCTATAGTGGAAGACACGGATAGAAAATAAATTTTGCAATTATAATAAGTATTTGAAGCAAGAATGTGTAATTTTTTGCATGGTGGGCTTTTTTTTGGCAACGCCTTCAAGTGACTTAATTCGAAGTCTAAACGCTTCAAAAAGACGTTATTTATCTTGAATTTTAACGTCATGTCAATTGGAAATTTAACATTATTTATATGGAAATGGGACGCCATATGTTAGAGACATTATGTGACGTCAGGTTTTGGTCCTTTTTTAAAATTCAAAATGGCGTGCTTTTGTGACCAAGTAAATAAAGTAAGATCCAAAGGGCTATATACTACATGTATATATGCGGACATTGCGGAGCTATGTATGGGTTTAGAATTACTCGAGGGTGGGTAGGGGATAAATGTTCATTGTGGACGCTCCCAATATGCTTTCAGATACTATCAGATATGACAAATAAGAAGTGCACTGGACATCATTGAATCTTTAAGTAAACCATCTTTAAAAAACAATGCAAGTAATAACAATTATCTCACAGCACGCAATGTCAACTGGAGCAACAGATTTTTGGGACATTCATAATACAAGTTAATCAATAGAGCCATTATTTTCAGTGTTAGAGACATAAATTAAATATAGGAAGTCAGTATAGCCTATAATAGGTCGTTTTTTCCTCTGAACGATTATCTTTAAAAATTTGATAATAAACTGGCAACTTAATGCACGCATGTGAGTCCCCACATAATTACCTACATAAAAAAGCAAATTAAAATGCATTTTAATGATTTTTATAGGCGTGAGATAATAGAGATAGTAATTTAAAGGACTATCTCGCCCATTTTTTCATGCAGTTTTTCAAGCGTACAGTATTCGATATAATTTATCGTATAATAATAAGGATTTAATATAAAAAGTGGTAGTTTTTCCCTCTAACACGCAAATAAATATGTCATGGAAAGGCTTTACATAACTTGAAATTACTGGACGATTTCTGAAGCGCGTAATCATATCCTTTTACAACCGTTTATCTATTATTCAGCATGACTATAAAAACGTGCCCTCGAGTCTCCATTGCGAATTGGATTAATGATTGGCTAAATCTCCTCCTATATTTCTGTTATTAAACTTAATTGCGCGATCTTGAGTTTGCAGAAAAGCAATCATGAAATAATATATACAAACTGGTAAATCAAGGTTCACCATGACTGTTATTCTAATTCAGTTAGCTTGCATATGAATGTTTATTGCAAGCAGGTGTGGTTTTTTCTTGAGGAGGAGAGGAAGGGATAATTTCATATATATGTATATCTAAAGGCCACAAAGATTGATTCGATGTTTATGCATGTCCAGTATGAAACCATTTCAAATTGCATGACTATAGTAGGCTATGTACAACCATTCCTGTACATGTACCTTATATGTTAAAAGAATTATAAATATGAGATATGCCTCAGGTATTTTAGGATATTTTATAATACTCAATTAAACCCTATAAGTGTGCAATTTGGGATACATACGTTTATTGTCATGACAAAAAATAGTGTAAGGAAACGTGAAAATATGCAACATAAATACATGCAAACATGAGTTTCAGGTATTAATCTGACATAATTGTTTGTAATTAAAACAGTAAAACTTTTATTACACATAAATTAAACGAATCGTGTTTCGAAATCCGTTAATAGGCCCATTAATTATACCTATATTACATACGAACCGTGCGAGTAGTTGTAAAACCGTAATAACGTCATTTTTATAACGTTTATTGTGCATCATATAATTAGTATCTATCTGTCATCCAGAGTATTTTTTTAAATGTTAGTCCGTTGACATTTTTAAAGTAATCGCACAGTTTTGATGTTATATAACATTCTTTATAATTAAGGTAGTTCAAAACCTGAAATTGATGCTTGCATGCCAGTCAATTAGAAATCGGCTATATATATTTATAGACTTTCTTGAATCTGCAATTTTTGTAAACGGCATCATGACGTAAATTAAACCATAATTACATAAAATCAAACATATCATAACTATATTTTGGATTATTACGAATTCATCATTAACTTTAATAATCTGCGTAACATTAATGCTTGTTTTTTGATTGTAAGTGTCATTTTAGGATTTCATAATTTACCATAGATTATACATTTTTATGAGAGAATTTTCTCTAAACAATGTCGCATACCCAACACATATAATTAGCCATGTTTATATTTATTAAACATCATAAACACAACTGTTGACATATATGTGTAACCGATTATATTTTTCAACCCATTTTTAAATCATTTAACTGTTGGTAGAACGTGATTCTAACATAGCTTATTAGTGAAAGTACTACGATTTATCTAACCCGACCCTAAACAAGCAAGGGATGTTCATAAATCTTCACTTCTCCTGAAGAGAAGGACATCATTTATTTTCGAGGGCTTCTCATAAAACTTTCAGGATGATCATCTCGTATGCGTAAATGCTACTCCATGCAGGAATGATAATTTATCATTGTAGGCACATATTATATAATTGCAGTCCCTGAGGCTCGCTTAATTTTTCTTCTTCTATTGGTCATTTGCTAAACGCGTTTTAATGACGGCGTCCTCAGCGGTCTTAAAGGTCTTCCCTTAACAACTACGGTGGTCCTGCGTCCGACTTATCCACAGACAACTTAGTCAGTAATTACGCTTAATAATATGCCACGTGATAGATTTGATTAAGGCATGCCCAGTTCTGACTCGGTTTTAAGCCAGAAAAAAATCGACTCCCAACTTAATAGCTTGAATCCCCCATGCAGCAACGTTTTTGCTGAAAATCAATGGCGTCCAGCCTTCCTTCTTGTACATGTCATTTACGTAATAAGTGCCCATAAGCAGTCCGAAATAAATAGCCTGTCCGCCCTCAAATTGGAGATGCGTCTATCAGACCAAAACTAAACTTTGCCCTAACCACCTACGAGTGAAAAGGGAAACCACGCGTTTCATGAACTTCCATTTCAAACTTGCATACATCCCGTACATGTTTATTTGTGGAATTTATTTCCAGGAAAATTGATGTTAATTCTCGTTTTGAACAATGAATATTGAAATCATTTAAATTGGAAAGTGGAGAGAAGTATACTTTTTCAACAACGATTATATCATTGTTTCAGGAATCGTATAATACTTTTGTTGAAATTTATGCATGTCTAATGATTTGTTTATTGCTTATAAATGTAATGGCGTGCGATAATCGAGTGGTTTATAACATTAAATAGATAATTTACACATTTTATTTTTATATGGAATTTTCATAATGGGTGTATCAGTTTTATTATAAAACAGTCCGTAAAAAATGGTGGGTATATAGGTCATCAGTTACTTGGACTAAATCTGATTAAAATCCGTAACTGAATCTGAAACAAATCTTTTATAGTATGTTTGGAGTATACCTAATGTGTCATAGTGAGCAAACATCCAAACATCAATTTCCCTCCCCCCCCTCTTCACCAAGCCACCTTCGTGACCCTCCCTCCAATATCACTACCTCAGTCGTCCTTTGTATATACATGTACATATATCTATGTACACGTATATACGCCTGTTACAGTGACGTTATAATGGTATGCATGCTATATTGTTACATTGAGATTCAGATCTCAGTATTTTTGAAGCAAAGACAAGTTTGCAATATTTTCATTTCATAAAGTTGTTTGCGAAACTAAACTGCGTATTTATTGCGTTACATGAAATGCACTTTCCACTCGTACACCTGTGAAAATGTTTAAAACGAGTTATTTATAATGATCATTAAAACCATACGTGTGCACGCACGCACTTACCCTTCCATTTATTAATAGTTTAAAGTACAATTATAAAATTGCCTTCAGGCACAGCTCTAGACTTAATTTTGTCACGCAATTTTGAGTGTTCAGGCCACACCTGTACGTTTAAAAGCCGCATTCAAACATTTTTATAACTGGCTTTCTGACTTGAAAAACACGCTAAAGCTTAATTAGTAAATTAATTAGCTTTAGATACTTTTTTTCCGAAATGTGATTGGCAACAATTAATTTGGGCCACATGCTTCGTTGGTTTAGTATCTCGATACAGGGTGGTCACTAAATCAAATTGTCCAAATTTCATCGTGAAAACTTGAATGATAAATACAAATGTGTTATATTCTGAGCTGCATTTGCATTTTGTATCAGGCACGACAATGTGCTACACATGACTCCTTCGATTTTAGGAACGCACTTTTTCAATAACACAACAGAGTGCTAGGTAACCATGGTATTTTCCGGAATAATTGCATCGTCTTTTTAATTTTCCCCCCTTAAAGTTGCTAAGCTATTCTGTTGTGATTAAAGTGCGCCGCCTGTGGGTGATTTTGCGGAGAAAAATGGTTGGTCAGAAGATGTTATTTATTCGTATTTCTGCCCTGCAATCCAAGGGGCACGACTTGCGTGCAACAATTTTGAAATTTGCAACATCATTGAACTAATTAGGACCCCATTGACCTGCCCATATTTTTTTTTCCTTTGTGGCAACGGATGACCTGCCAATTTTTGCCTCTAAAATGGACACCGGCTACAACAATAGCTTAAGATGACCACCTTGACCATTAACACCCATACGGAAAATCATTACGGTGTATGCCTCAATGTCTCATAAAAAGACTCAACATAAAACAATGAACTGTTGGTCAGCGGCATTAACCATCTGCTACGATCATGACTTTGTGCATTAGCGTGCACCTTTTTGGATACCAAACGTCTGACAGCAATGGATTTGTTTGGCACAAACACAGCATGGCAGAAAAGGAAATATTTACTATGGGTTTACTCGAGTTTTACTAACTAAATTAAATAAACTCTTGTTCATAACAACAGTGAGGAGCTGCTTAACTAATTACTGCATCAATTTTTTTTCTTTTTCGCGAATTTGCTCCGTCACTTGTAGCACAATTAGTCCAAATGACGTCATTTAGAATAGGAAAAAATGGCAAAAACTGATACAAAAATTTGTAAATACATTTTTTGCCTGTGTAATTTGGCTGTCTGCAAGTGTCGTAATTATTTTTTCTAAGTTGAAAATCTCCCGTTTATTTATAAAACATTAAGAAACTAAAAAAACGTTGTCATTTCCGATGCTCATAGGCCTAACGGTTTGTTTTTCTTCAAATGTTTTTAATTTTTATAAATAAACGCAAAATTTTCAAATTATAAAACATTACAAACTCCATAGTGGTCAAACAATTCTTTAAATGACAGATCAAAGTTCAATATAAAATTATGCCTTTTTTTAGAGCAATCGACCTTCGCCTTTAAATTAATAGATAACTGAGAACATTTTTGTTTACTGAACCTCCTTTATGTAAACAAGTAATTACATTTATGGGTTATTTGATACTGCATACGACACTAGTATACTGTATCAATATATTACACTACGTCATCTGTGATCTTTTATCTATGAACGTTGTCTATTGGGCAGCATGTATAATATGCAATCAAATTCTATGATGTTCAATGTATCGCATTCTTGTTATATTGGCTTCACCAATAAAGAAACCAAGCATTGTAATTAATTTACATTTGCGAAACGACATCCGGAATTAACATCATTTTTGTGGGACAAAATCTTGAAATTGAGTAGTGTATATCAATCCAACACCATTTGCTGCAGACTAGCACTGACGTATAGTATAGCAGCTTAAAAAATTAGCTAACAATTTCAAATACCGGATATACTCGTTTCTTATCCATTATCGAATGTCTGTCCCCTTTTTATCAATTAAAAGATATTTATTATTGGTATTATTGTTTTGGGTAACACTTATCTATTATTTCAATTAAGGAAGGGAGGTTTTGTCACCATTATTTAAGTGCTTAAAATAGTAGTTCTTTAAATACGAGGGTGCATTCTTATGAGGAAGGTTTGGAGAGTATCTAAAAACTGGACTTTATTACTGTACTCTTAATCATTAAAAGTATTAGCTTACCTGGACTCTGGCTTCGGTCAGATCTACCCTCATTGCTAGTTCCTCTCTGAAACGAAACAATACCAGCATTATTTTCCTATATTTCATAAAGAGTATTTTACATGTATTTGCCACTTTGAAAGCGAATCTTAAGAGAAATCCATTTTTGAATTCCCCTATCCCAGTTTTGCATAAATACAGCTGCTTGCATAAAATGTTAAAATGTGTAAATTATGATACATATACCTCTACTTTTCAGTAGTTTTATTTTTGAAAACGCCAAACAGATAAATCGGGATAAAACTAATCGAATAACAATTGCTATATTACTCAGTTTATTTAGTTTATATATTTACCTTCCACTTAATAAAAATGTTGCAGGTATTGAATTCTCACATCTGATTCGCAGAAATTTGAAATTCAAGAAGATGGTTTTATGATCTTACCCCAACCGTTTAAAAGGGAAATTTTGGGGGAGTATTACCCTTGTTTAACCAAATCTACAATATTTTAAAGGGAAAAAATGCAATTAAAGTGTATTCCATAATTCGCTTATAAAAAGTATCAAAATTTAACTCGGTATGAAATGAGAAATGAAATTCTGCTTTCATTAATAAGCGACAAACGTTAAATATATATTTGTTCTTTAGTGACTGGAAGCATACACGCCCGCAAGGATTAGTCGTAGTTTGTTGGTTATTAATAAATTTAAAAAGGTCCATCAAGGTGCTGTGTATCTTGGGGTTGGCACAAGCGTATTTTGGATTAGATTTTTTTAGCACTGCAATTTTTCGCCCTTGTTATGCGGCTATATAATTACGCTGGCTTGTGTTTACTAGAGGCTGTTCATGAAATGATTTAAAATGACCTTAATGAACTTCGCATAATTGCATCCCAATTTCTTGTTAAAGCTCTTTAAATGGTTTTTAGTTGGGGCCCCCTTATCAGCGCAATCCCCTTGCCAGAGCTGCAATTAATTTTAACAAGCAGCTGTATGTTAAATGGCTTAAATGTATTTTTGAACTCGTTTAATTAAATTAAAAGTTTTAACTGTCAGCCTAAATGTTAGGTGAGGTGATGGGTGGCCTATAATTAAAATTATCATTAGAATTGCCACCCTGAATTATACATATGACTGATGTGTGTGCATCCAAGGTTTTTCCATCAATAACACCTGTTCGCCAATTACTTCAAATATTTTTATACTTTGAAGGAGTAGTTTGGGCTCCAACAATTTTCAAAATGTGAGTGACAAATTGACAAAACGTATGCTTAAATCTAAATGTCACCTTACGAAGAAATATGATGTTAATTAGGTTTGGAATTTGACGTCATTTATCATGGAATATGACGTCAATTTTTTGGTCATTTTTGTCCAAATAGGTTAACGTTATGTGGTTTATTCGTAGTAATTAAGAAGAGCCGTACTAATGGGTGGGGTATTGCGCTCAAAAAATCGACTCTTTGACCATATTGTGTTAAAACATGATCAGATTCATTATATACTAAGTTAATTTTTTCAAATTTTTGCTCTCTCAGCAGCACACCATTTCATTTTCACCCTTTTTTGCTGGTTTCATGCACTTCTCAAAAGCCATTGACCATCGTACAACTTTACATTCCTTAACATAAACTTAATTGTAAGAGATGAATTGAACAAAGTCAATTCCGTTTTTTTTTTCCTTCTTATTTTTCTTTTCTCCTCTCCAGTATATTTTCACACTTTTTCATCACAATGCACTAGCACCTAAGGTAGTTAATAGTGACTGACGTGTTAAGGAAATTCCCTGATTCATTCACTGATTGGATTCACTTGACTAATGCCTTCGTTGCAACGACGCTTTTGTTATCTTTAGATTTCAGAGATACAATTTAGTAGCAATGTGATGGACTTCTAGGAGCTCGGGTGCTTTTTTTTGGGGCGTGCGCGAATTTTTCACGAAATAATGTCAATATTTGATTTAAAAGTGATCCCCTTTCTCGAATGAAATCAGCTTGGGTAACACTAAACCTTCGACGGCTTAAGCTTACTAACAAATTATGGAATGTTTAATGGAGTGATAGTTACTTTATTCTTTAACGGTTTATGGCGTTGGCATTATACTTGATTTCTGAGCCACATAATGTAAAGCGGGAATATTTTGGAAAGTTTAAACACTAATATCTACGGCATATGTACAGTACTGGCCAAAAGTATATCAACTTTCGGTTTTTGAGAATAATTTTTCAGTGACATACAACTATATCTATAACATATCAAAGGCTCATACCAATATAATTGTGATATGCAAAATGTATTGAGCAAACGCCAAAAGTTGATATACTTTTGGCCAGTGCTGTATGCTTTAATTTTTATTTATATATGATATGAGATAGATATGAGACTGTGTCCTTTTAGTGGTCAAATGGCCATCTTTACACAAAAATCAAAACGTCTGTTAACCTCCTATTGACACAAACATTAATCTATGCATAATGCTTCATAGTAGGCCTACAGCAAAATTCAGACGAATTCAAGGCTTTATTTTCTCAAATTTGATTTTTTTGAAGATGTTGCCATTGTATAGGATTTAAAATTTTCGGTATTTCAAGTAAATTGTAGTTGTATAATGTAGGTGTATAACAAGTGGGTCTCAACTTTATCCTCCACGTACACCCTCTTACATCTCGATAAAAACCAAAAGCGATATGAATGATAGACCAAAATTATCAAAATCATACTTGGGTATTCAGTTCACTATTGACACGGTGTGAGGTGATCGCTGTACATGCACAGCTATAGCACACTTCGAGAACCAATGGCACGCACGGTAAATGTATAATTCAAATTCATGGGCATTTTTATATAAACAACATTTACTCTTATATATAATTCAAATTCGCGCCAAGGCAACATGTACCCTCACCTGCAGGTATTAAAATCACTTGGATCTAGATGGCGCTAGAAATAGGCTTAGCATTTACACATGCATGTACATGTATACTTCTTCTCTTGACAATGGCATGCGCTAGTTAAATTATTATCGGATAATGGTACCATCCAGTTGTTTGGTACTGCACAGGTGGTAATTCAATCGTTCGTTGTTGCAGATATAACGAACTGTTTACAGAAACTAATTAATCGCAAATACGGAATATTAACAGAATGAGTGTCACAGATCCATTATATAGGTTACCCTCTTCCACATGGAGGTATAAACAGAATCCGCGAATTTTAGTATAAACACGTATTCACGCGTTCAAAAGCACATACTGATACTAGCACATGTAGATCTTGTTAGTATCTCGCAACACAATTGTATACACATTTAACAATGATTGTGTTGCGCATTTCTATCATTCAATTACATGCAATTCGAAATATTTTTTAGACAGAGCTCTTCTCAATCAATCTAAATCTGAAAGTACTGTTTCTAAGAAAACATTTGTAAGGATTCTGAATCAACACTCACATTGGTCTAGCCATTTCATATAAGGGCCATCCATTAGAGACGTCCTAGTTTGGAGGGTTAGTGGGAGCTCTTGATATAATGAAGTCGATCATGAACCAGAACTAAGGGGGCGGGATCAGCAATTTCGGACGTCCAACTTGTCAATTAGGACAACTCACACCAGGTAGCAACTGTGTTGTCATCGACGTAAACAATACGTAAAAATAACGTCCTTTAAGGCAATGCCAAAAGGATGTCCACCATGCAAAAAAATTAACCCCACATTAATCCTTCAAACACTTATTATAATTGCTAAATTTATTTTTCCCGTCTAAAATTGCACATCCACTAGTGTCTGAGTTATTTTTATTTGGAAATTTGCAAAATTTGTCTGCATTGAAAAATAATTTCCAGAGGTTGCATAATTTTTTCTGCAAACTTTTCAAGTTTTTTTTTTTTTATAAATAAACGGGAATTTTGAAATTTGAAAAAAATAGCCGAGACCTATAGTGGATGACCTATCCTACCCTAGTAAAAAATAAATTTAGCAATTGTAATATTTGAAGCCCAAATGTGTTGGGCTTTGTTTGCATGGTGGGCATTTTTTTCAGCCTGGCTTAACGGTTTGTTTTAAATGGGCGTCATACCGTCCCATAAAGACATCTTGTATTGGTATTGATCATTTTTCCCTTAAAACTCGTTTAAAACAACTTCACTAAAGCACGCCAATTCTGGATGCATGGCGTTATAAGGAGTAAAAGAAATCGAATTTTTTATAGACAGTCCCTTAACGAAGTACCAATGATTATGCAAGAAGAGTTCTGATAGTTGAACAAGTTTCAGTCGCGATTATTGCCAGATTATTTCATCTTCTTACCTGGTGAACACGTCCGGATAATGGGTCCTAGCAAAGGCCTTTTCCAGCTCCTCCAGCTGGTAGCTGGTGAAGGTGGTTCTGTAGCGCCTCTGCTTCCTCTTGGGCGTGAACTCCTCCATCTCCCCATCCATGTGATTGGATCCCCCGTGGTGGAGGGTGTCCCCCCTCTGCCCTTGACCGTCCGAGTGCCCCTTGTCCGACTTGGCGTCCATGTCGTCATCATCGTCCTCCACGTTCAGAGGGGACGATGGATCCTTGTCCTCATCTTCCGGATCCTCTTTCCGGTGCACCATCCTGTGATGCGTGGCAGCCACACTGTCCGCGTTCAGGATCATGGTTTGAGCTCCCCCTGGAGACCAGGAGGCGGATCGGTTAGGGGATGCGTTGTCGCCTTCCAACGCCTTCGTCGCACTCCGTTCCGATACGCCCATGCCCTCTGAACCCTCTCTGAACTGCAACCTCAGCTCCGGACCTGTTCCGACTTCAGAGCAATTCGAGAGGTTTGGAGTGAGTCTCTGGTTCTCGGAATCTTCGCCGTTCCCAATTTCCGACCGCTTAGGGCTGGCGCCACCTCCGCCTGCAAATACACAGAAAACATTCGCTCAATTTAGTGTTTTAGACTTGATTAAAAGGTAGAGTACGCCGCACGAAAGGGGGAAAACAACTTTGGGCAAAAAAATATCTTTGGGCCTTTTGTCCTAAAGGATGGTACTGTAAAGGATGGTCCGCGACCCCCTGGTGAAAGGCGAACACACGCATGCACTCGGCAGGCTCGGAATAGCAACGCCTAACCATTGTTTAGCGACTTGAAAGTCGTTAAAAATCCCCTGAAACAAGGGAACACCTTGCGTCCCTTGCCAGAGACACTGCTTTTAATTTTCGCTAATTGAGGTGGCAAGTCTGAAACCGACCCATCCCCCCCCCCTGACTACCTTTTGGAGCAATGGCGATGAATGGTGGGGTGCTAGGATAAGGACTACGTACACAATCTGTTATGGGCGCTTATTATATTCAACTGCCCAAGCTTGTACAGTAGTCGTTGTTCTCAAACATTCAAAACAATTAACAAAAAAACAATAATACAATGAGGCTTTTTGCCGCCAAGACTCATTTTGTGTAACTTAGTAGCTTTCCGAATATGGATCTTCATATAAGATAACCTTGCTAATAAAATAAAAATAAATAAAATTCCTTGCTTAGTCTGACATCTGTAAGCAGGTCGATAGCTTTTTGCGTGGGAAATACTTAATACAACTAGTTTAGATGTTCAAAAATTACCCCGAATTCAATTGCTTGTTATAGTTCACCAAGACCCTGATGCATTCGTGGTTTTTATTTTTTTAAAGAAGAAACCGTACGTGTGCAGTTAATTTATAGGCTACAAATTAAATAAACATGTGGGAAAATCTAATATGTTTATTTCATTTTTATACATTGCCACATTAACAATCTATGGATATAGTCTATCTTATAGGTTCGTTATTGAAGACCAATTGCGCATCCTCGGGTTGTAAAATAATTCCGTGAAAAATGTTACATAATAGGCACGGTATTGTATACAAAGTAGTCAAAATGTAATTTTTAGAAGAAAAAAACAAATTAATTTAGAAAAAAAAATATGGCAAGGAAACGTATAGATGTGAGACTTTATGCGGCATATAGATGATTATAAATTCCACGCTTAGTGTTGAGGTTTAGGCTTACTACTTGTTTAATAATGGTGTGTAAAAAGTCCGTTATTCTGTCTATAATCGGCATAATTTTAATCCTTTAAAGATGATGTTAACAATGTTATAAGTGAAATTTATGCATGGTTGTTAATATCAAACGTTGAAAACGGTTGAAAAAGATCGATAAAAAGGTGAATTTAGACTACTAAATGTTTTTATTATAATTTAACGATAATCTACCCGTTGTACCGGCTGGTCAAATCCAATTGTTTAAATAAAGAACAACCGATGCATCGTTTCATAAATGCATGGACAGATGCATTTAAAAAAAATATATAAAAAATTGAATCGAATGAAAGTTGAAAAATATGCGATTTTGTTTTTGGTTATAAAATTTTAAATATGCAGCCGTTCGTCTTATTTAATGGAAAGAGTTTAAGGATGTTTTTATTGGCAGCTATAAACGTTCAGTAACGTTATTATTCTTTAATGTGCTCATTTCATAAGACGATTAAGTATGAGGTAATTTAGATTAAAGTTTATTATTGATAGCCTTTCGTTTTATAACTCGATCTCATGATGACAAAATATTCTCATGGTTAGGCTTCCGTAACAGCCCTTTATACATGTAATTCGCGAATAATTTTATTTTAAGATAAAGTTTAAGCTTATTATGATAACGCATTCTATATTTGTTTTTCAAGTTTGGGACTAAAATTACTTTTAATTGTATTAATAGAATGCATAAAATTAGCGAATCAATCAGGTATCACCTGATTATATACATGCATAAAGGGTTAAACGTGCCTACTTTCAAGGTCTTATCTTTTCAACAATGGCTTTAATGCGTAACATTATTTTCTACAAATAACCTCAACGAGTTTATACTTTATAGTAATATAATAAAAACATGTACTTGGCAGACTTGTCAGTGACACATTTTAATGTGTATTTTAAATAAACGCAATATAACGTGTTATATAGCGCTGATATGCAAGCCTTTCTCTCAACCATTTTAGGCGCCTCTTAACTCGTCCTCTATCAACAAACTTACTAATTTGTAGCAAATTAAGTTGCATAACTGTTTAATGTTTGGAAAACGAATAGTTTGACTGATCATAAATGAATCTTGCTAAGAGTCCTAAACAGCACATATTATGATCTGCACCACCCAGCTCATGCAACCACAAATGAAATTGGTGTTTTGTTACATAATCCAATGCGGTCAGTTTAAACTTCAAACAACGAATACGAACCAAATTGTTCTCCTTGAGCAGACGTTGTTCCTAAGTGCCAGGAACTGGCATTGCACCGTCCATTGGCTATGAATTAAACTTCACGGCGTGTTTTCACAGTGTCCTTATGCAATGTCCATGCTAGCATGTGGTCAGTTAGCGACTTGACTGTGTCAACTCAACGGCTAACCGAATCAACGCAAAGGTGTGATGCCTCGTTTGGTAACCAGAGGGCAGCAAACTACTGCCTCTCGCGTCCGTCTAGCGTCCACCTCTCGAGAGCAAAGCACCAGTGTCCGTGCAGCTGACTTGCCCACCTTGTCTGACAACTTGTTGCAACTCCTCTATCTTACCTGCAGATCCACACCTCCATCGGCTAAGCTGCCGAAAAAAACGGCTCAGCCGAGCGCGTCATCGCGTGTGCTGCCTTGCCATTGGCCGAGGCCGGCTTTATGATCAATTTAAGCCGTTTTCATTCATATTTAGGCTTCGAGGGCTGATTTAGTTTACTTGGCCACGGGCCGATTCAACTCAATGGCCACGAAATAAGACGAAATCGTGCGATATATTTACATTTGTGACAACTATTGTGATGAAAAACATGTTTACATGTCCTTGTGATGGACAAAACACTAACGAGGTTACTTGAAAGATGTTGCAGTTATGATTCTCTTGATTTGCAATCCAGGATACCATTGTTTGAACCAATGAATAAATATGCAGCATTTATTTTTCAGTCTCAAAGAGGAATGATTCAGCTTAAAGCTTAAATAATAATATGTAAATTTGGCTTCAGTTGTGAATGGAACGAATTAAAACTACGTTAGCAATTACATGTTCACTGCAAATCAAAATAATGTATATTCAAGTATTGTCCTCTAAATAAGACAAACTGATGTATATTTTTACCTATTGACAAATTGTGCATGGTGTATCAAAATTACACGAAGCCAACTTTGTTAAATAAGTATAATTGCATCAATTTTCATTTTCATTGACCTAAGCATGTATACGCATGTTTTCTGCATGGTGTTCAAAATCTTTTAAAGGATTTATTGATGAATAATGAAATGGTATCATTATTGTTTGCATGCAAAATGTTTCTGAATGATTAATAATGGAGCGTAATCGATATCCATAAACTGCTCAAGAACTCAGAATGCCGGCTTACATTTTCCGCAAATTCGATGTACGGATGTTTCATTAAAATTAACTAAAAAGGCGCTTTGGAATGTTTCGTTTATGCCGTGATTCGAAAATGTAGTAAAATTTAAAATTATTTTTTGAAATGTTTTTAATAAAATCTGACTAAAATCTTGTGATATACATGTAGTTGCACATAAAATATTATATGAATATTTTTTGAAATATTCAATTCAGCATTCATTTAGTTATTAATGCAAGCATTTCTAAAACCATTTCAAGGAAAACGTGCTTAAATTACGTTAATTCTGCCTGCATGTTTTCGAACATATTTTTAATTTTCGCGGTCCCTTAATTATTATTTTAATTTTATTTCGAACTGTATGCCCTTTCTCGAAAAATGATCGGCTATATGGCTCCTCTTAACTAATCTTCCTCTTAATTAATCTTTTGATTGAAATGTGGGCTAAAATTCATAACTTGTGAGTAATTTTCTAAAAATACTTACCTACGGTGTTCCATTAATTAATATTTTAAAGCAAATTTTTTATAACACGTTGATTAAAATCCATGGTTTGTGATCTCGTTTTTCAAACAAGTTGGCCTATGGCGTTCACATGTAATATCAACATTTGAAAATATTAAAGACAAATTCCTAAAAAAGGAAAAAATGTTACCATAAAACATTAAAACTTAAGCCTGGCTGACCTAGCTGCATGGTATTATTGAAGTAGCTGATCATAAAGGTTTGAGAAGTATACTGTATGCTAAAGCATCCCACCCATTATTCTCTCTCCCTCACCCCTTTCCCCTCTCATACATAAAAATACTTTTTAAAATTAATATTTTGTAAAATTCTCCATTATCAATAAATGGTACTTAAATAAATAAATTGCATGATACTTTAATTTTTTACTTAACGAAGAAATAACGTGGCTTAATCCGTAATTAGACTTTAAGGGCCGGTTAAAACCGGAGTTAGTCGTATTTAATCAGCATTTCAATTACTGGCCGGAAAGCAGAATAGTCCAGACAACCATTAATTTTAAAGGTGACACGCAGGTTTATAAGATAGAGCAAAACAAACGTGACGTTTCACCCTTATACCCCAACCAGATTTATAAGTTCAAGCGTTGAATTACATCTTTGCTTCTGCACTTATAAATCCTAACTTGCTAATAAGCATTGACAATTAGCGATAACCGAATTCGCTCAGCATAAATAAAGGCGAAGCAATCGATAAGAAATTTCAGAAAACTGATTGCATCGGTACATCTTTATTTAAGTGGGTTTTTGCAGTAATTATTTTTGCACCATGCACGCTTTTTCGGCCTTTGTTATATAAGCTAGGACCTTAAAATATGCGGAGGAAGTTCGAGAAGCTTTTAATATATATAACTGTCGCTATTGTTGTTTTAAAAATATTTCAGACGTTGGCCTTTTTTGGCGTAACAAGTGATTAGGCAGCTCGGCTACTAATTGCGAACCAATTTCAGCGTTGCTTATCGATAATTTTACGACTGACATTCACATATATTTTACGATTGTTCTTCATTTTTTGTTTGCGCTAATTGCATTTGTCCCGGCCCTTGACAATGAATGGCTGCTTGCTTTTCGCGACGTTTCAACATTGCTTTTTAATCGCGAAAACGCATCTACCAAGAGGCTTGAGTATTCGCGATCGGAGGCTAGCAATTTCGTCCCAATTAAGGAAAACATTGTTTGTTGTTTGAAGCATTTTAGCTTCTGACGCCTCGCATACAGAGAAATATTTCGCCATTTTGACCGCTTCCAGGTCCAACAATTACTCTGCAATCGTGAATTTCTCACGAAATAATCACCTGCTTATCAAATTATAGTCAATGACACCAGCTTCCTCTTGAATGCCGTGCACATGCAATGGCTATAATGGACTGATCATTAATTAAGATTAAAATATTTAATGGCGAGTGAGCCTTTCAATTATACGCTACTTTCAGGCCAATTTGTTCAGTTTTCATTGCCCAATAATTTTCGACATTAATCTCGTCATGCGGATGCACATAAGATGTACTTTGACGCCTTTTATCAATTAAGAACGAATCAGTTTAATAGTTTAAGAGACGATATTTTAGAGAGGTGTTTTAGGGAGCGACAAATTACGCCCATTAAAAAGTCAAATTTTTGTCCCTCTACCACCCTGAAAATTATCGTCCGAATTGGAGAACCCCTTTCAAGTCTCACTTGGAGGAAAGACCGTCGCAATTTTGGTAAAGGAAAAAGGCCCTAAAACGAATGTCATAATGTCCTTAACATGTGCCGTCCTATCTTCGTTTCAAATTACTTCGTCACATGGATTTCAATTTTATTTAAGTTTATAAAGGATACACCAATGAAAATACTTGCACATTATTGCTTCAAATACTTGTTATAATTGTTAATTTTACTTTTTTTCCCGTGTAGAATTAGTTGGCCGATTGGTCCTGAGTTCTTTTTTTATAATTTGGAAATGCCCTGTTTATTTATTTAAAAAAAAATTATTTTAAAGGTGTTTCAATTTTATTTTATTTTGTATTATATTATACCATTTTTAAACTATAAAAAATAACTCAGAACCTAGTGGGCAACCAATTCCTCCCAAGAAAGAAATAATTTAGCAATAATAATAAATATTTAAAGCAAAACTATTTTTCATTTTTCATGGAGGACATCGTTTTGGGGTCAGTGTTCGTGGCATTTTTTACAACAGGTCAATAAATTGTGAAATAATTACCAATGAGTGACGTCTCCTTCAGGAACAGGATGGCGACCATTGACAAAAATCACCTAATTTATGACATGTACAATATTTTGCACATTAGTGGTCGTTATTGACAGGTTTCACTTTACTCGTGTTTTTAATCACAATACAAAAAACGGACGTCCGGGACCAACCCCTTCCCCCTCCCCCTGTGGTTCTTGATCGTCTGATTTGTGTGAACATTCACCCCTTTAACCTCGATCGACCTTTATGGACAGATTTCTGCCCATGATGTAAGGAACCAATAACCGAAAAACGCTGTATGAGCGAAACAAGCGCCGTATGCTCAGTATCATACATGTATATAGCTGCTGTATAATATACATGTAAACGTAAGTATTGCAGTATTAACAAACATTATATGAAAAATCAATTTTAAAATCAAAGATTTACATCTTATTTATCATACTGAGTACCAGTATTTTGTGAAAGCATCAGTTTCCGGAGATTACACGGCAAAATTTTGTTTGGCAAATATTGCGTCAAGGGTAATGGTTTTTGCCCGATATTAAAAAATGACATGTGCGCATGCCAGTGATGAAACAATTGAAAATGTAATGACTGGTCAATTTTGTGCATGGCATGAGCCGGCTGAATTACGATGTCTATTTTTCTCCGAGGCTTGACCAAATAGTGGAAATTGCAACCAATATAGGAGACAGTTGCCTTGCCCATTTCCCCCCTTATTTTTATGGGATAATTCTGGTCCAAGCATGCCAATTTGCGGTAATTTTTGTTCGTTGTGTAAATATCTGTTATAGGCAGGTATCGGATTTCCGGTCATCAGCAGGCCATCACACGGGTGGCCTCGAAATCATTTAGGGGCCACCTATGCACTGCCTGGACTCCGCTCTATAATTTGCGATAGCCATGTGTGCTCAGGGCCCTTCAGCCAGCCTTGTGCCCTATAGCTAAATGTATTTTTAAATCATCAACAGATAGTTTCTGGACTCCATTTGGTAACGTTCCAATTAAAATTTTCGTCAACATAGATTTCGCAAGTACGTGCATATGTTAATGTTATTAACGATGTGCATGGATGATCTTTCAGTAACTATGAATGACCTCCCATGACTTTACTGACGATCACGTTACTGAATATTTGGACAAAATATCAAAAACTGATGTCGTACAGATACATGTGTACCATTTGTCATCCTAGGTACTAAATGTGTTCCCATATTGAAAAGATATCAAATTTCAATCTATATTATTAACGTCTTATTTCCACATGACATTATGTGAGCGTTATGGTGTTTTTACGGTTTACCTATTGCAGCTAATGTACATGTACGTTATTTGAGGTTCTTTTGTGATGTTTTCTAACCAGTCATTATGTAGGAAAGATTGGATAATAATGTATTGCTCATTATTGTCGAAGTTATTGGCAAGTTTCACTGTAATCAGGACCCTAAACTCTCCTATCATAAGACAAGTAAAAATTATAATCCCGAATATGCTGACCAACATCACCCATCTCCCTTCTATTTCGGACGGCCTTTTATTCCCAACTTAATACGTACATGTATGCTTCATGTACGTACATGCATGTGGTAGATTACCTATAACCACAAGTTAACTTAAGGGATAATAGGTTTTGTCGCACCATTTTACTACAGGGATTTTAACCCAAAATATCTGCAAACTTGGCGATAACCTGCAACAGCTAGGAATTCTGTGAAAAAAATGTATTATATTGCTATAATTAGGTTAACCGGCCTATTAGTTAGGTTAACATTTTCTCAAGGTTAACCCATGGTTACTCTAACCTGCTGTGGTGCAATGATTATCCTTAGGTTGCAACCGGCCCTACAGAATGGGCATGTTGTATGCATACTCATATGGCTATTACGGCTGTTATTGGCAATCAGACTTTCCGAAATTAGAAAAGTAAAAGGGCTGGGTTCCAACCTCTTTATTTATTTAATACTCTTAATTAACTTATAAATCACCTCATATTCATATAACCCATAATTTCACCTCATTATTTATTTTGCAACATATATATTTATACTTACATGTATATAAATCTATATGTATTTTTATTTGTTCATTTGCACTTACATTTATACATATATCCCCTATTTCTAATTCGTTTACTAGGGTTGAAGCCAATAAATGCCATAATGGTTGTCTTGTCTTCTTAGTGAGACTTGACAAATCTGGGTGGGAGATTTGATTTACAACATTTGTATCTGTTGTCCCACAAATTTGTTTGTAATTTTCAAGAAATTAACGAAAGTGTGGTAACCTTGTACCTGTATGCTGGTTTTATTTAATGCCTGGCACAGCCACTATAGATACTCGTAACTCAAAAAATGTAAGTGGAGAAATTGAATTATACGTGTGAAGGGTAAACAACGCGTGGCCCCAGCACGTCTATAACGCACCTATAATTAACCGTAATTACTAGGTTGGCGAGCAGCAGCGAGCAAATAAGTCGTAAAATACCGAATCTGACCTTTCTTGGCAAGATGGTGAACGCGAGTGCATGATGCATGTTTTGTCGTATGGGTTTTCATCAAATCTTTTGCATGCATATATTGTACTTATAGTAGTTTGAAGTTGCTGTTTCCTGCCTACAGTTCATACAGTATAAATTGCTCTTATATCCCTGCGGCGACTTGTAACTCCATGGACACAATGGGCACTAGGAGTAACTTCCACACCCTGTGGGTGATGGCTGATGGGTATACTCGAATGTTAAGAGAACGTTTGTACAATTCAGCATGCATGTATTTATTCTGTACAGGTCAGTGTACAAGGAGTAGGCATAAATCTCCCTCCCTCCTCATTTGAGAAACAAATTACTAGAAATTTACAAGATTAGAAAAATAAATGTATTTTGCAAGACACGTGCATTTTCATCTGCTAAACATGTAGTGATTTCGTGAACTTGGTTTAACCCCTTAACCTCTATGTGAAAGTGCCAGTGATCTAGCACATAAAGGTCAATATGCGAAAAATCATCCATTAAAACTGCAGCTACTTCAGACATGCCTTAATTTAAAGGTCTTTGGAAAATGGTCAATAACAAATAGTGACAATGGCTAGAGGTTCCGAAAGCGATTTTTTATTAATGTATTTATGCTAGATTTTTAATAAAACATTTGTTTATAAATGTATGTAATTAGGGCAGTGTCAACAGCGAACTTGAAGT
>JAQIXS010000059.1:0-76052 GCA_034700785.1 Rossiulus vilnensis
ATTGGGGAAGAAGGGAAAGGGGGGGGGTGTAAAGGGGGTCCCGATGATGGAATGGCAAATGGTGGGAGGGGGGATGGGGAGACGAACATCCGCTAATGAAATCCCCTCCCACCAGGGGGAGCCTCTTTTGGGGTCCCAGGGCCCGTGCAATTGGCAAAGAGGAGGTAGCCGAGCTTGGCAAATCAACTTTTAATGAAGGAAAAAGGGGGAGGGGGGATCCACCCGTCGCCATGGCAACCGAAAAGCCACGAGAGAGCCCACGCAAGGCACCCCCGGATCAAGCCGGAGAGAAAAGCGAGACAAAAGGGAAAAGCGCAGACGAAGGGATTGGGGGAGACCACCGATGGGGGGCAGGGGGAGCCAGGGCCTAAAACTGAGTGGAAACGTGAGTCCGAGGAACAGGCTGAGGAGACGAGAAATTCGCACTGCGCAAGCGCCACCTAGCTCAAAAGGGCAAAAAACTCCCCCTTCGGCTGGCTGCCTGGATCGATCAGCGGTTTGGTGGAAGCGACCACTTTGCACATCCGGAACCCAAAAAAAAACCGTAGAAAAAAGTTTTTGGGGTCGCTTAGTTATCGCGATAGCAGCGAGAAACTTTGCGATGACTCTCTGGATGACCTTCCCAACCGACAAGGGCAGTTATTAAAGGGTGCCAAACCATAAAGGCGTAAGTGCCAGCCTCGTCTTCCTCCCCCTCCCACAAAATACAATGAAACCTAGCTATAGTGATCACCCGAGGGACAAGAGAAAATCGCACCTTATTCGCAGGTGGTTAAAATAAATAAATAATTTGTAAATAAAAGAGGATAAAATAAAATTTAAAATAATTAATAATAATAAATTTCTGCCCTCCCCACCCCCAAATTTTTGCACTGAAAAAGATAATTATCATCGCGTTCATATTAAAATGACACGCACATATGTCTATTGAGTTTTTTTACTACGATCAAAATTAATTTTTACAATCAATATTGATTTTGCAGCTTCAAAAATTTATTTTGCGCATTATAATTAGCAACATAACCACTGGTGCAATATCAAATTAAATAACGTGTTATTTAAAATTACAGTATGGTACTTACTTTCTGAAGACGCAATTTCCAAACTTGTTCAAACAATTCATTAACTTATTATTGTTACTCATTCGCACCTTCAAGGGTTAAATTCCCCAAGGGCACATTTCCTTAACTAAATAAATACGCGTACCTCCAGTGTGCTTATGTACAAAGGACCCTGCAGCGGTCAATATACGGAGAGTTGCCATGTGGTACGGAGGGACACTCAAAAAAGCGATCGATGGTCAAAGTAGGCAGGCGGTCCCAGAAAAAAGGAGCTTTGTCTTACCTCGTGGTCCATGTTGAGCACCTCCTCCTCAGAGTAGCCCAGGTTCCTGAGGTGCTTCAGGTATGTGGTTGTGATGGGTAGGCTGTAGTCGATTTCCGGTGGATCTGATCCGACGCTGTCCGTGGTCCTGCACGAGTCTGCGGGGGAGGTGGCGCCGTTGGGTGCATCCGGTCCAGCGTGCATCCGCTTCTGGCAGTCCGAACATTGCATGAGGAACTTGGTGACCGCCTCGCGGGGCAAAAAAGCGTACGATTCGGCGATCTGAAATAGGAATGGTCAGCGATGGTCAAGCGCACTGGTCAAAAACGGCGAACATTTTCCGGGACTTCGCAGAGATTGAAAACCCGGCACAACTCTGCACTTTCCAATATTATAATGTGTGTATGATAATAACACTTATAATTGCAATATGATTTAAAAAAATAAATGAAAACTGGAATAAATGTCAGCGTACTCACAGCTTTATAGGTCCTCTTCTGTCCGGCATGTTTGCCCCCACGACCGTCCATTTCGACGTGGACATTGTAAATTATGTCGAAGAAATTTTCGACTACGGCCACTTTCTTGTAGACGATCTCCTCTTTCGCATCCGGTGTGGGCTAAACAAAATCACGGAGAAAAAAAAAACGAAGAAATTAAAACTAAATAAATATTCAGGCAACAGCAATTTTCATCGATTTAACGGCTCATCGCGACTAGAATCTAAACATTGGCGTTTAACTACGAGGTATTCATTCGCTTCAATTATTCAAAATTAAACTCGCTCCGCGTGCGACCACCTGTTGCACTAGCAAACGAGAAATCGGAAAACAACGAAATCCACACGTCGACATTTTCCTTCGTTCTTCTCAGATTGCTTCATTTCCGTCTCCTTATACGGCTATGCGACTTTCGACTTTGCATTAAAACGTCTTTGTACAGGCTTGGAGAAGTTATATCAATTTGATGCCTTGCTATCCCGTGGATTTTGATCGGTGTCCATTTGAGAGCTGAGAGCGATAGAAGTCCCTTTAGAGCACCTATCTGAGAGCGATGGTAGCTCCTCGAGAATCATGTTTTAATTATGCAGGGTATCCATTTGATAAGTGAGAGCGATAACAGCCCAGCTAGAATACATTTCTGAGAGCGATAGATGTTTCTCGAGAAACGTGCAAAAATCACACTTGCTTTACTTATTATCAGTGTCCATTTGAGAGTTGAGTACGACAGAGGCTTCTCGAGAGCTAAGAGAGATGCTAGGTAGGTAGGTACTTCTGCCAACAACAAGATATGAAATAATACATCCGATGAACTATCAGTGGATGCTGACAATAGTTAATGTTGCTAATCAAAACTCAGACAGAAATCTCCGAGCTTAAACTCGCGAGAGATAAATAGTATGGCTCTCAGCTCTCAAATGGAAGCTCAGTATCGCATAAACGTGTCCGAAGGGCAGAATGAATTTGTGAAGAGGGAAGAAAAAAACTGATGAGGTTTGTATTTTTCTAGCTGTCAACGTGTTTCATCCTTATATCAACAGATTCATTAATAAAGCAATATTCAAATGAGCTGAACGCGTGCCATTGGAAAGGGAAAAGGATCGAGGGCGGAAATGAACTTCAAGAGAGCGGAAATGAGAGGAATTAATGGAGCAAATATTGACAAACTGATGCAAGAAGGGAAGAGGAATGCGCGCCTGAAATCCTTAGGTACGAGTAAATAGTCGCATTATAACTATCGAACTTGAGTCGGAGAACGATCTTGAGATAAATCTGGAATAAAGCGGAAAAATCTGGATAAATTTGAAAAATTCGCTTTGTATTTCAGTATTTCTATAAGAGATTCGGCCGGAAGTCATATCCCTTTTGCTCCCTATTGCTACTCTTAGCGACCCACGCGTCCAGAAATTCGATTGTTCCGTAGACTGACCACATGATGGACAATGGAGCCGAACTAAGGTCCAAAAGTACGAAAGCGAATTCGGCGCCCCCGGGGGAAGAGAAAACAAACCACGAGGTCTGAGCCGAAACGATTGCGTTCAGACTGACCACTGGTCAGTTCTGGATACCGACAGCTAGGCAGTGGGCGTGCGTACATAACCATCATCGAAAATGGCCGAAAATGTTCCATGAGGGATTATTTTCGAAAACTATGAAACAAAGGAAGGGCAAATGTTTCGAGCAAAAGTTTTCAAAGCTTCATTAAAAAAAAAAAGGAAAACCAAAAAAAAAAGGTTTATATTAGCAGGCTGAAAATTGCAGCAATGTCCTCTCCGGGGATATGCGCCTGCCAAATTATGCGAGGAGCCTGGCGTAATTGGGCTCCCAAATTTGCATGAATTAAATGAAAAGGGGTGAATAAATTTACGAATGAAAAAAAAAGATTATGATTAAATTTCGCAATATTGCCTTTGACTGGCGACACAATGGGCAACGAATTTCGCTGGACAATACAACAGTTTCCCCAACAGTTTATTCAGCAATTAGATATCCAATTTAAAATCCGAATGGGTAGTTTTATAAACAAGTTATAGCATTTTCAAATGCACCTAAATTTACTTTAAATTCCGTATGAGATTAACCTGAAAATGCGATGCCATAAATCCACAACAATTGCACGCAAACTGCATCGTGCTTCGAAAATTTTTGGAAAAAAACATGTTGAAAAATAGATCTCTATGGAACGAGATGTTTAGGGTTACACCATTTAAAAGGTGTGACCATTGTAGATTCTAATGACCTAAGCACTTTCATGTATGCGTCGGAACATAACAGGTTTAATTATTTATGGCCGTATAATGAAATAGTATAGGCCGTAAATGATGCACGAGCCGTTATAGTTAAACGCCGTATAAAGAGCGGCTGCATAGCGAGGTTTGAGTTCATACTGATCTTTCCACCAGGGTGGGTGAAAAATCGCCGTCCTTTGCGGACATCCCCAAATTCCACGCAAACATTAGACCCACAATATGGATCTTAATGAGGAATTAGCTCGAGAGTTGGAGCTCTTGCAGCTTGTAGATGTTTTCCTTTTTTTTTATTAAAAAAAAACTTGAATAAGAAGCGATTTTCCCATTTTGCATATACCCCAAGCACTTTTTGTGGGGGGTCAGAATCCCCCAATTCTGTCGAGATGTCCCAAGCTCCCCTCAGCAGCCCCAAGCTCCCCTCATCCCGCATATTCCTCCATCTCCCTCTCATGTGTCCTCTGCGAGGACGTCGTCTTAGTGCCCCCCCCCCCTTTCTTCCTCTTGTGCTCTTCATTTTTCTCTTTTGAACAACATCGTCTTCACCATGGTCCTCCTCCTCCTCCTCCTCTTGCTTCTGCTGCTCCTGGTGCGTCGGTGATCGATCCAAACTGGCGTGAAATCTAATTGGAGTGCGCAGGAGGAGAGCCTGTAGGCCTGCTGCTCTCCAACGCAGAGCAAGAGGAGAAGAAGAAGAAAGAAAAAAAATATCCAAGTTTTTGGGTTTCGTGGGCTGCAACAGCGACGCCAGTTTCGCAACGAGAAAAAAGTGGAGCAAGAAAAAAACCAATCCATAGATCCTCTTGAAGAGACCTCTGCGCGATGGATGACGCTGACGTCGAGAAAGACCTTCCTCCATGGAGATGACAGACAACAAAAAATTCAACTGCAGCAGCAGCAGGGGTTTGCCCCCTTCTGGGGCCGTCCAAAAAGGACGTCCCAAGTTGGAGGACATTCAATTTGGCTGGATTAGCAAAATTCAGACCATTGTGGACCACGTTTAAGGTCGTGGTCATCAAATATCCATTTTTCAATCATGTCTACAAATCAAACCAGTTCAACTCAGAACCCTATGGCCAGCAATTAGATGCCATTTGGGGTCATCCATAAAGACCGTCAAGGGGGAGGGGAGGGGGGATACAGAAAGAAATGACTTAATACTGGGGAAAAGTGACTGAAAACTGAAAAGTAAATAAGATTTTGTATTACTGCTTACTGTGATTATGATAAGTATCTCCATCGATCCGATGCTTATTAATACATTTGAAATGATATTATGCATTTTCGTCAATGTGAAAGCATTTGTCATATCGGGTGGAGGGGGAGTTAATAACCACTGCCGCCAGGACGTCCTTTATGGATGACCCCTTATGGTAGAGGGTGAAATGCTGGATGATAAATAGGAGCCCTACATTAATTAAGTTAATGCTAAGACGCCACCTAAAAGCATTTAATTGAAGGTATAAACTTCCACCACCATGTAATAACGTTTTAATTAAATGAAACGTGAGCACCATTTACACCCTCTAAATTACGCTTCAATGATCACTAACCCCCTCCACGAATATCAACTTTTTTAGGTTTACATTTAAAAAATTTGAAAAATAGCTTGCACAATAGTGGACGACCAACTCTACACGGGAAATAATAAATTTTGCAATCACAAGAAGTATTTTAGGTGAAAATAAGTATTTTTTTCCATAGTTGGTATCCGTTTGGGTCGGCCTTAATAGGGAAAATTCCGTGTAAAGTGGTAAAAAATATACTGTACATGTAAATGCACAATTATTTGAAATATTTCTTGAATACCTACACCTTCAGCAAGCTATAGGGATGTAAGGAGTGAAACTATTCGTCACCACACCTTTTTTCAAAAATCCTAAATTCCATACTGATTCACACCTGCCTAAAACGAACACTCAGGAGACTTACAGTACTTACTCTTGTCAAAATCGAGTGTCTTCAGCGAGCATCCAGGAATCAAAACACCTCGAAGGCAATGACAACGTAAAAATTTCACATTTTTTTGTGGAAGCTGATTTATGACAAACACGCATTTCCGAATGCGTAACGTTATCCAATAGCAATTACCTTTAGTTATGCAATTAGTTCCGGTGAGAGACTTTGAATTCATTAGATTAATGTAGATCATAGTCCAAATGGTCGAAATTCAGGGGAGATAAAACAGGAAATCCTGTGATTTTTGATCGACTTTCAGAATGTGACACTTCAAAGAAATCCCAAATTTCTCGAGACCAATTTCTAAAACGAACGAAGGTCAGCGAAACGAATCGTGAAAAGTAGCCTACTTCGAAATACATGTACATGTAATTAATATCAAGATAAACGAAATGTCAGATTTCAGAATTAAACCCACGGTGTCGATCGAAAACCAAAGCATAACTCAGGTGCTATACATGCAGACCACTTGGCCATCCTGACGTGTTCTATTGTTTCTTTTGGAATCTGTTGCAGGGGATCAATAATGAACATTTTTCAGCAAATTATTTAAAATTCAACTATCAAGGTTTGGAAACTGCAGAGCAATGAATGCGAATGAGCAAAAATTCTATTTAAAAAAATGCTTGTCAGAAGTGGGGTTCGAACCCACGCTCTCGATTGAGAACCAGAGCTTAAATCTGGCGCCTTAGACCACTCGGCCATCCTGACACGCATAAGTTTCCTCACGAATCTAGTGACTGAGGTGGCAAAGCAAGCAGAAATTCACAGAAAAACGACCTTGATACGAGCGAAAATGAATAAACAAAATGTTGTGAAATACAAACGTGAAGAACGCAATCAACACGCTTATTTATTTTGAGCGAATGGAATAGAAGCTAGGGTGCGCCACTTCCCTGAAAATTTCAAAATCTATTTTGCGTTTTAAGAGTTTGATTATTTGGTAAAAATAGTGAAATACATGTTATTTCTTGTCAAAAATAATTCTTTTGTTATAAACGTGTACACAAAAAATAAAAACGTTTTTTTAAATTGTACGTAGACCACAAATTTAAATTAAATTTACGTTCCATGGTGGATTATTAGAATACTTAATGTATTCGTTTAAAAATGCTACATGCATAAGATTATTACAATTATTTAAATATTGTTGAAAACTTAGATTTTGAAGATATTCATAATTCACTCTTTTAAAAAAGGGTCAACAAATTCGCTAAAAAATGTAACGGTGACCGTACAAGAACAGTATTAATGACAGTATGCGTCACTATTTCAATGTGCACATAAATACATTTGAGTCATTCATCAGTAGACGGCGTAGACTGACCAGTAGACTGGTCAGTATATGTTGATATTGACATTATTATCAGCTTAAAATTACACTAAAGGCAACCTTAGTTGAACAAACTTTAGTTTTTATCGGGAAAAAAAATGATGTCCAGCGAACTGAAAAAAGGAGGATGGCCATTGGTCAGCGACTCAGCGCTGACCAGTGGTCGAAATATTCGACGAGGCCGGATAGGGCAACAGAGACGATAGCCAATTCCCTGGCCGGAAGGGCGTTTGTCCAGCGAATGTACGTACCTTGTCTCGATCGATCGGGGGTGACGATCGATACGTCCGTCCGGTGCAGCGAAATATCGATTCGACCAGGGGGCCCTTGGCGCCCCTTGCCCTTCATGCTTAGCACCAGGCGAAAAAGACCAACTTTTTCAGTTTAATGCACTTCGAGCAGGCGCAGCGCCCTCTAGGGGCCTGAAAGAGGCTAACATTCGCTCGTCAGGTGGCGCCGCTCGTTTTGAAGGGTGCCAAACCATAACATCGTAAGTGTCCGAAAATACGCGCTTCCGGCTTATTACATCGAGAGGCGAACGTGAATAAAGGTTACTTAATTTTGGGACCATGCAACCACGTCAGTGTTTCGGAAGCTGGTTTTAAAAACCCTGGACTTCAAAATGAAGGAAGGATGATATCAATGTGCTGCTCTCCTACTTGCCACGAGAGAAGAGTTTGGTTTGAACGTTCATTGGGGGGTAAAATACGTGCGGCACATATGACGTTATGGAAAAATTACCACAAAAACAATTCTTTCATTAAGTTCTCGTTTATGTTTTCGTGAACGAGTCTGAACCTGTCGTCGTTTGAACGAATTCAAACGTGTGCTAGCTAGATTTTTCACGAAAGAATTCAGCTTATTTCCTGTTCTGCAAAGTGAATGTGTGGCACTTGATTCGTTATGGTTTGGCACGTTTTATTTATGGATGCCCCCCGACGAAGATCCATCGATCCTCAACACCCTCCCTCCATCATCATTCCGTCCAGACCTCTTAGCCACTAGCCTCACGAATTGGGCACGCGTCGCCCATCCCTCTGACAGAAGAGGAAAAGGATGAGGGATTTCCCCCTGACAGGAACTGATGGAAGGAGGAAAGGGGGAAGGGACAAAGGCCCCACTCGTGGCGGACGGAGCGTGACAAATGCCTCCACATTTTGGCAGCAGTTATCCGGCAGGGGTCCCAGCCGGTGCCCCATTGTGCCCCTCAGCCCCTACATTCAAAACGGCACTCATATTGGGGCGCTAGGCAAATTAATGGCGAATTTTCCTCCCCCTTCATTCCCCCGTCCACCGAACCCACTAGGAGCAGTTTATTAACACCTCACATTCCACCGGGGTGGCGCTAGTGTCGCCACAAATGTCGGAATTCTCATAATTTGTTTGCACAAATTCAAATTAAATAAAATCGGGATATACATATAAAACCACGTACATTTTACGCACAGTCGGATTACGCTATATTTTTCTAAAAAAATTTCCACAAATAATGGAATTTTTCTCATTTTTCTATGCAAATTATTGAATATTATAAACCACATTTTTACATCATCATAATGCAATTTTTTTGAAACCCTCCTGTCCTAACTATCCAAAGATTCAATCAAATCAGCAGCAATAAGCGCTAAGTAGGCTGACAATTCAATGACATCCTAAGGACATGGGCTATAGCCTGTTCAAAACTTGAATATACTGGAAATTCAAATGGACCAATAGAATGAAAGATGACATTAATAATGATCGTGCAAGGGCGTAAATTCGTGCAAAAGCCATCCATTTTGAAGGTCCTTAAAAAGTCGTTGAATAGACGTTGTAGTCACTAGGCGGCCTGGAAAGTCACTGAATCAACGTCACCAAATCCTGCTGCCATCCTGTCTTAAACAGGGGTCGTAATAGCTCTAGATTCAGACGTTGGTTCGAAGAACACAGACAAGAGAGAGAGAGAGAGAGTGAGAAAGAAAGCAAAAAAAAATGGTGCTTGGCCCTTAGTCAGTGGAGGAGAAACCTTTTGGGCCTGTGGAAAAGATACGCGTCGCAATTGCCATGGCAACGAGCCTGTTGTTTTTAAGAAAGTGAACGATCCTCAGGTGCTGCTGCACCGCCATTACCAGTCAACCCCCTTCACCCCTTCCACCCTTCGTCTGCTCCAGCAGGCCCTTAAGACTGTGCTGCTTGGGAGGATGGAGTAATGCGAGAAAGAGAGAGAGACCATAAATTATTCAAATCGGGCCCCAGACAAAGAATCCATCGAAGCAGACACTCGTGGGGCAAAAAAAAAATACTCTGAAAAATTGCTTGACCGTTGACCGCCCTAAATCGCCATTCCTAGAGATGGGCTTAACCCCCGGGTTCTGAAGACCGTCTGGGGCCTGGGCTCGCTCTTGACCTCCGTGAAAGAAGAACATTAAAAGGAAGTGACGTCACGTCCGAAGTACAGGAAGGGCCCATCAACGTCTACTGAACACTACAGTCTGGTTGGTTGGCTTGTTTATTTAAGGTGATCAGTCAGCACATGTGTTATGGAAAGCAAAGTTATGCTAACTCCGAAATGGGCATCGAAGATTTTGTAATTGTATTTTCAAGTTTATTTGGAACAAACGGGATATTTTTAAATTATAAAAAAATAACTCAGACCTAACCGGAGATCAATTCTATACTGGTAAAAATAAATCTAGCAATTATAATAAGTACTTAAAGCAAAAATGTTTTTGACAAATAGGGTCAAAATTGTTGACGATTGTGTTTTTGACCTCGAACTCGGAACAGTACGTGACACCTTCGTGGGATGGAATGACGTATACGAAAAAAAAAATGACCTAAACTGACACCATAAGGTTCACGTAACGTTTAGGTTGGTAGCTGCCCAAATTGTGCGGAGGTGGTTTTGGGTGGTTGTTGGAGCCATCGCCCACCTCGAGGGTGGAGGAGTGAGATGGGGGTAGTAAATGATGGCGCGCCATAGGCTTAATGGATGTTTCATGTTGTTAGCAATCAAGCCCAGCTACGAGCCAGAGCCAAATTATTGATCGGTGCAAAGCCTTGCCAGCTAGTGCGGCATGGGGCGTCACCAAAGTGCGTAGGCCTAACGCCAACGTCCCGCGCCGCCTTAAGCACGACATGAGGCGGTGCCCCTCGACTTCCGGAAAGCACGGATGGCGAGCCAAGAGCCCATCAAGCATTTCACTTGCTCTGCAATTAAAAAAAAAGTCCGATCTGGAAGAGTGAAATTGGTGGCATTTGGAGGATCCAGTCCTGATATCGGGGATAGTGAGGCACTGGTAATTCGTATTTTATGAAATGTCCAATGGAACAAAAGCGGATATTGGAGGTGTGGGACTGACCAGAGGCTTAGCGAAAACCGTCACTGATTGACCGTACTTACAATGCATAACTCATGCATCCGCCATATTGGTTTTACCATACATCTTGACTTTACACAAGGCGAAGGTGCTCCTCAATCCTCATGACCCGAATTGTTAGGGGCCGTCCACAAAGTACGTCCCCATCCAGCACAAACAAGGTCATTAGAACTTCGTTCTTTTATAACATAACTATTTAAACGTAACAAAAAGTATAAAATGTAATGCAAGCGTGCACGTGCAGATATATGTAATACATATGTGTTTATTAACGGGTTATATGACTTTTGGATATAACCAGATATGGGTGCATACTTGGCAATGTGTTATGATGAGTTATTGGTCGCTTCTTTTAAGCAAGTGTAATTGGCCTACATGCCAATATAAATAAAATTTTAACTTTTACACAAGTTACTTTGTTGCATGTTCAGGTATGCATGACCATATCTGCAAATATGCTGACATATATGGTCATATGAAAGAATGTAAAAACTCACGGATATACATTCTTAAATTATATCTGGTTCGCATGGATATGAATGGCCGATTTCTGGTTTAATACACGGAATAAGTCATATAATGACCATGGCATTATCAAATTGGGTCAGTGATTGTCGTCTCTCCGTGGAACTGCACGACATCTATTCAGAAACAAATCCTAAAATGATGTCTTATCAATTTGTGCGACACCCCCTCCAACCTGGACGTTCTTTATGGACGGCCGCTGAACGTCCCAGCTACTGACATTCCTGATTTAGTAACTTATTAATCAAAGCCCGAATGTTTCTATTCAGACGGCCATCTTGCAGGCAACTGACATTCCTTTGAAAAAACTACAAAATGGCGGAAATTTGCTGGGGTCCGTAGGCCTATGCGCCGTTGCGGCCAACGTTCCTCGCAGTCCACCTCGTCCTCTTTGCCGCCCGTTGCCCGGACAACGGTCAACGCCGAGAAAAATCTCCCTCCTTTAGGTGGTCGACGTCCGCCCGTGCAAACACCGTCGCGCATGCGCACAACGATGGCGGAGGTCACATGACACCCTCTCTGATGGAGAAAGAGAGAGAAAAAAAAAAGGGAAAAGGAGATTGGGTTGAGAGGAAGGAGGATGGGGGAGATTGTAATTGGGAGGGGCCAGCAAATGCCAGCAGTTGCACTCCGTGGAAGGGTGACAGCTGCGGAGGCCGTCATTTCCACATTCAATAAAAGAGAAAATCCCTAGCAGAGAACACATTTACCATGGACGATGTAGGGGGCGCTGACACGGCCGAAATATGTCGCTTTCGAAACGTCCTTTTCATGCGAACGTACTTCGACACTATCTCTCATTGGCCAACAGAATATGGCCAATTAAAGAGGTTACGTATGCCATAACTAGAACATGTATGAGCAATGCACATGTATGGCTATGCAAACGTTTATACATGTATATGGCCACAATGTTCTTGACATAATCATACATATATATATATTGGTTTTCGGTACCAGAAATATCAGTATGGTTAGTGATATCACCGTATTTTTCACTAATGTCAGTATATTTGTACTTAAATATATACTGTACTAATTATACTGATCTTTCCACCAGAGCATGGGAAGGATATGCTAGTTTACTTCCGCTAGTGGGATTAAACTTTAAATATATGTACACCGTATCAATTTTGTATCAAATTTACGTCTAATAATGGACGGCAATAAGGCTAATCGAGACTCGAGAAGAAACAGACGTCCAAGTTTTAGATTAATTTAATATGCTAGAAAGAAATATTGAAAATAAAAGTAAATCTAAACAATCAAAAGTCACTGATTTTTTCATTAAAATGCTTGTATACTAATCAAAATTAACAATAAATGTATGTTTTAGCACATTCAAAAATATTTCTTTGTACATACAGTTACAAGGATTTCAAAAACTAACTCTATAAATGGGGTTGAGTACACCTAGGACCGGTTTAAAAAAGAACTCGGGTAATTGGGAAACCTCTATAAGTGGGAATTTCTAGATGGTCACGTAAGATCCCGTTTATTTAGACTGCCGAACAGCATATGTCCTAGGTATGTATGTCCGTACATGACCCATATTTAATTTTTCCATCCAGGATGTGATAATGATGACCGATAAGGTCAAAGAAAGAATGCTAAATAACGTAGTCAGTTATAAGCTACCAAATGTAGACGTCATGTTTCTGTGGAAATGACACGCACCACCGATGGCGATGACCCCTGGGTTCCGGACCCCAACAACCGTAGAGAGAGACTACCCAATGGACAGTGGTAAGGGTTTATGACCCGAGTTCCATCCTGTCCCGGGTCAAGTAATGAAACATGGACAAATTGCAGAATGACGTAATGGAACATATACAATGGCATTTTGTCAACACCATCACGGTTGCCAATATTTGACATCGGTCGCTGGACCGTGAGGGCCATTTTTCGGAAGGACAATTTGGGGGGAATCAAGGGTACTCTTCCCCTCACGCGCAATATCAAGGGCAATAAAATATTGGGAAATTTGGCAATTTGGGGATGTGTGCGTGGGGGGAGGGGGTTTCAGCCAACCATGAAATTTCCACACGTTTTACGACTTGAAAATCCCAAAAAAGCATCCGCAAGGTTTACAAGGGGTGTCCGCCTCAATAAGCGGAATTACTAGGGCTCGTTCATAAAGGACGTACAAGGGTGGAACGATCATGGACTAAAGTGAACAAAGATGCCTTATTCTTAGGTTAGGGGCCATCCATAAAGATCATCATGGGATTTTAATGATTTTTAGCCCCCCTTCCCTTCCTGTCCACCACTGTCTGGTTTTTATCGCCTGTCCGGTCCGATTTGAAAAATACTTTCACATTGAGCCAAATGCATAATATTATTACAACTTTATTTATAAGCATCGGATCGATGTAGTGTTACCTATCATAAACGCAGTCAGCAGTTACGCAAAATATTACTTTTTTTTCCAGTTTGCAGTGACTTTTGCCCAGTTTTCAATCGCATTAAATCGGAAATTTCAGCTGACTATTCGGACGCCCTATTTTCATAAACGTCGCCCCCTCCCCCTTCCTCCTATCCGCTAGTGTCCGGTGTTCGCAAACCAATCCTACGAACGTATTTTATGGACGACACCTTATTTTTACGTCATTATAAGTCAGATGTTTTCGTGTTCATCTATTGGTTGATTTGTGGACACAAATTCGAAAAACCGCTGTCTCAGGAAGACAACATTTCAGTGGCCGTCCTTTATGGACAGCCCTCTTGAAGGTCCCGTTATAAACTGCTTTCAGTATATTGCGTGGCATTGGCGAAGATTAGAATTGGATTTGATTGGATCTGACGTCAATATAGAGGCAGAATGCGAGGATTATTGTTAAGGGGAGAGTGCATAGTGGATACCACTGTGCAGCGATACGCAATGCATCTTGGGATGGATCCGACGGTGCCAAATAACCGCAATTAAGGAGCAACTCCGATGACCGTTGCAAATTATCAAAAGGGGGAAAACTACAGATCGCTGCACTTGCACTTTTTAAAAGTGGCTTAATTGTGGTCGACCAAATTAGAAAGTTTAATTGGAAAAAAAATTCCCATCAAAGGATTTATGACATGTGGCGCCATCCTCCGCCAAATCTCCTCGGCAAGCATTTTGTAGACTAATTCTGAGAGGTTACTCTCAACTCTCTCAGGCCACCCTGTATCGGCTTCAGTTTTGCCCCATAACTAGAATCAATATTTGGGACACGCGGCCAGGGCCGGGGAAAAGGAGGCATATTAGCCCTGGGCGCCTGGCGACGCTCATTTATATTTTAGTATATAAACACGTATATTAATCGAGGCATGGGGACCAGGAGTCTTTCTCTCCCCCCCCTCTCTATCACTCTCTATAAAAACAATATACGAGAGTGCGCAAGAGCGGCCCATCTGGCAGAATACAGTTCATTAGGTGGTTATGCTAAAAACATTGAACATTTCCCCTAGATGATAGCAGCACAGAAGCCCTTAAATGGTATTTCGATTTCCGAAAACGATATAAGTTCACCAGGTACCTATTTAAGGCTGAGCTAAAACGAAGTCCACTATGCAAAAAAGTACACATTTCTGCTTCAGATACTTGTTGGAATTGCTAAATTTATTTTTCCCAGTGTAAAATTGGTCGTCTGCTAGGGTCTCCGTTATGTTTTATAATACATTGTATAAAAAATACCATTTAATCATTACAAATGTAATAAATCTGAAAAACCGTACCCGCAATGTAAGGTTGTATTGCGGAGAAGACCCTTTTTAGGAGGTCGTCTAACGTGCAAGTGCAAGTTGATAGTAATCGCAAATCTTCTGTTCACACTATCTTGTTAATCACTCGCGAGTGTAAGCCGAGACAAAAACCGCTACATGAACCATCAGAACCCTATCCTCTTGATCTCTTTTTAACGTCTGTTGGTAGCTCCCACTGATGCGGAAGTGACGTGTGCATAGAGCTGGAAACATCAACAGAGGGCGACACTCGTCTTGGGAAATTTAAACAGGAATTGCTGATCATGCCGAGCATGACCTCGTCCTAGTGTTGTTCAATTCAACTGCGAGAACTGTCACCAGGATTTGGATTTATGAGAGCTGCTGTCTGAGATCTCTGAGAGTTGTGGCTCGCGAACGCACTCTGCCCGTGCACTTGCAATGTATGTTTGGCTGCCCCAAGATCCTTGGGCTTCTAAAATGAGGCTACAGATGAACCCAAAATGCGATAACAAAAGTTCTGGGTTTCATGAACCCATTTGGCCTTTTCTGCTGTCCTTTTTAGCATATGTTTGACAGTGGCAATGACACTATGTTTGGAAAATGAAATAGGAACCATCTTGACTGATCCCTTCAAACTCCATTTGAACGTGGTTTCAGCTAACGTTATCCTCATTAACATACTTTATTTCTCCGATGGAACTTAACTCGAGTTGTTGTTTATGGTTAAAGAACACAAATTCAAAGGGTGTTAACAACCATCGAATAACTCCGAGGATCGATAGCAACGAGCCATTGACGGTGGAGCCATCTCTCGGGATTTTTCGCAAACCACAAATTGGAGTTATTCAGGAAGGTGTGAAAAGCCGAGTTTTAAAAACAGATAGGGTCGGGCGAAACCGAATATGAATATGAAATGCTCTTTAAAAGTTGAAATTTCGGTTAATGCACGTTGGCAGGTGTCTCGTGGAGTAGACTTTTATTTCCCCAGACACCTGTCCCCTTTGTCATTTAGTGTGCCCCACACACACACGCATGTAAATTGCGTTATAGCACGGCATGCGTCCCCTCCAAATCTACAAATATACGAAGGGTTTGGCCCATGCAAAAATTAGTTTCAGCAATAGGTCTAAACCACACCCGTTGTAAACGCCTAGGCCGTACAGGAAGTCGTATAAGTTACGCGAGAGTTTAAAGCCGGACCAAAACGATGCCCACTATGAAAAATTTTCCTCAAATTAGAATTGGTCGTTCACTTTTGTTCCAGCGTTGGTTTATATTTTCGAAATGTGCCGTTTATTTATAAAAAAAAAATTAAGCAATTTGAAAGAAACGCAAGTTATTTAGCCCGCAATGCAAGGTTGCCAAGCAAGAAAGCTCTGTTTCAGGCGGTCACATAACGGTTTTTATTTTTCAAATTTCTTCATTTTTTAATATATAAACGGAACATTTTAAAATTATAACTAAAAAACTGAAATAAATTCGGCAATTACAACAAGTATTTGAAAAGCATGTGTATTTTTTGCATGGTGGGCATCCTTTCGGAACAATTGTAACCTCTTGAGCACAGTGCAACCTGTCAATAACGACCATTTGACAAAATGGTACGTTTTGATGGACGTCGTTCGTGGGTGTCCCCTTGGCGCCCTCATATTTTATTTCCGGATCAGGCACAAAGGTAGCAGGTGTTTGCTACGCATTCGACAATGGGATGGTCCCACCTGACGACGTCCGTTTCGTCGACGCAGACAAGTCAACCCGTCGACCCCCTGCAAGTGGACCATCTGTACCCACCGATGACTCGCATTGCGTACAATTTGCACAGGTACTGAAGCGTCCTCAACACCAGTCCCGGGTGTCAAATAAATGCAACAGGACCCCGAGGCCACCTCTGTCTCTGTCACCGGCTGTTGTTAAAGGACAACCGATACGAAAGCTACACCACCAAAGGGGGCAAACCCGTGCCGATCTGGGGTGCAAATATAGGCCTTATCGCATGTAGGGCGAGAACTAAATTACGTGAATAACCAAAAACAATGAATACGAAATTGTACCGTAAGAGGGATTAATTTTCACAACTAAATTACTTGTCTTGGACCTTCATTTCGTGTCTTTTACACGTCTCCGACGTGTAAGCTTCAACCCAACTATTCTCGAAACAAATTCGAAATGTTTTAACGAATGAGACGTACATTTCAGTAGTTTTTCATTTTAACACACACCGAGTATCCAATCAGTAAGAAAAATCAAGGCCATGTGGCAGCGGGTAGAATCCATCGCTAAATTGAATTTCCAATTTTTAAATTTAATGAAAATCTGTGGTCTACACTGACCATCCAAAACCTACATTATCAACAACTGCTGACATAAACCTGAGCGTGGAGAGTCAATACCTACTGACGCTGAAAACTGACAATTAATGGGATATAGCATTAATATTACTTAAAAGTTATTGTCCCAGGAAGTTGACACGACATCATCTTCCCAATTTATGGAATTTTTTGTCACCCATCTGCCACCAATTTATCTTAATCATAATTTCATTTGTTGGAACGAAAACAGCAGCGTCAATATTACTGTCAGTATTGTCTCAGTGGGGCTCTACCATCTCAATGGATGGATCTGGAGGTCATGTTACAAAGGGCCAATTATGCGCTATTAAATTTGTCACGTGACTGGCTCCATGCCGTGAACTGGTGTCACTGTTTGGTAAAAACCGCTAGCAGGTGTCGCCCTCCGCAATGCGGCTTGAAACAACTTCGCCCCCATGTTATTGATTATTTTTTTTCCCCTGTTCTAGTCTTGGTCACCCCTAGCCTAGTGTTGTTCCGTGTTGCCAACTGGTCCTGGCCTCCTCGTAACACGTGGCCGTAATTGGGATCTTTGTCCGTCTCAGCTTGGCCTCTGCGCAAATTGGTTAAGGGGGTGGTCCTTCCCCCCCGCCTTTCACCCTTGGCAGCCGACGACGCATTAAGCCTTCAAATTCGCTCATTTTCCCCAATTAAGTCCAGCGAATTGTGTCCGGACAACGTCGACGGCTGGCCGCTGTTTTCAAAACGGATTAGTGGCTATTGCGCCACCTACAGGGTCACGTTTGAAACGGGACTGGTCACAAAAGGGGGTGAGAGTGAGAGAGGTGAGTTCAATGGGGGAAGGAGTAGAAGACCTTGCCATTTAATACACACACAAAAACAGCAGTTCCGTCATACGCGAGGTGAAATGGGATAAAGATGAAACCTAAACGTCAGGATTCACGAGGATTCTTCAGAAAAAAAACTAATTATTGCAACCAAAAAATTCATGGATTTAAACAACTTTGCTTGGAAGTTCAGTTGCGTTTGGAGAGTGTCCATCAAGATTCTCGATGTCTTTGTGCAAGGATTCACCAAATATTCCTTAAAAATTTAGTAAATTTTGGCAGTGTCTATCAAGATTCTGACGATCATGGAATCACCGACATTACACCTCAATTTCATCGGTTGCACATCAAGATGGGCGAGAATCACAAATTAATTCGGATTTATTAAAAAGTTAGTTGTTAGGTTCATCAACGGTTCGGTGAGTGTGCAATAATCTAGATTCTAGAGGATAATGGATTCATTCATCATTCATCCTTGGAACCAAGATTCTCGTGGGTTATGGAAACAGCTTCTATTTTTAGAAGTTATCGTAATTTTACCGAGATTTTTAAAATTCGTTTTGATTGCATTACGTTTCTTGAGGCTATTTACCAGTCCATCATATCGTTTCTTAGTGGTTGGCGTCCAGAATTCGATCGAAATTCTCCAGGCACTACCCAACATTCAGTGATTATCGATTTAACAAACACCATTGATGAAATTCGATTTACAATAGCTCTTCGGACGTTTTCCCGTCAATGTCAGCAATAAATACCGCTCTTGTTTATTAAATCTGACCAAACAGCATCACAGGTTGAATGTTGACCAACAATATTCTTTGGCAAATCTGTGGGGGATCTTCCAATGTCAATTGAATAATCAAGCTCCAATAATATCAGTAGTTCAAAATACCACTATATACGTAGTGATATCATATCAGTATAGAGTCACATAATGATCTTTCACCAGGGTAGGATAAAACCAACACTGTCCCGAGTGTTGAAGATCGTGCACTCGACCAAGAGTAGATGCTGAAGCACGGTCTCAGACTCCTCTCTCAAGCAGGGATCATTGACGTTTGGGGACTAGAAGCGTGCCTGGTTAGATCTGCCAATCAGGTGCCGCTTCCGGTTAATTAGGCGTCCGAAAATGGCTTCCAAGCGACGTCGATCCTTGCTGCGGCTTCATCAAATTTAATGAAAGCGGGACGATAAAATTGGGCGAGGCCTGGATGATGGAAGCGCCGTTGCTGCAAACTTCATAAAAATGGATATCGCGTGGGATGCAGAGGAAAGGTGGGGGGGTGGGGTAAGGGGGGTGAGGCCAATGGGGGTAGGGGTAATGCGTGTAATCTTTAATCCTGCAGGGAGAAAAGTAAGCGTGAGAAGCGGGAAAGTGCGGAACGGCAGGACCCCGAACCCGGAGGACCCCACGGGCCTCCAGATTACGACCCCGCGGGCGTTGCCATGGCAACCGGGGGTCTCCTGCCCCAATTCAGGGGTGGAAAGAGAGGGGGAATTGGACTGTGCGCATGGTTGCCAATGATAACACATACCTGCAATGTCAACACGAGGGACCCTCGTCTAATAAGTGGTGGTTTGGGTGATGGGGGAAGTAGGAGGACTAGCCTCCCTGTCCCATTAATTCTGTCCTATCTGCTTGTTTGTTGGGGGTGGGGTGGGGGCGAGCTGGGTGAACCGTGTCACTACGAACATATGGACCCATTCGGGACACCCATTTAATCATCACGTGGTTCGTGTATGTTAATTTATGCAGCGTCCACATGCTCCTCCCGCACGGGGGACGTCCATAAACGAAGGCCAGAAACTGAGGTGGTCAAGGTTTGATTTTCTTGATTTGGAGACATCTCGCTCCCACGCGTAAGCACAATTGCCTACAAGATTTGGCCATTTATACATGATTAGTATTACTTGTCAGTCGTTGTTGATAACTTGATGTCCGCCGAATGCCAAGTCGATGTCAACCATAGACGATCATTACGCAATAACAAATTCAGTATTAAAATGCAGCGACATGAACCTTCGAGAACTTCTACGATTATCCATCAGTATTCGATGTAGTTACTATTACTGTTAGTGCTTGTGGACAGTAACAGCATTATTGATCGTCTTACGTTGGCCTTAAACTAGGCGTTTGTCGAATTTTCGCCCTTAACATTTGAATTTCTTATTTGAAGGGTGCTAAGCGATAAGGTCGTAAGTGCCCGACCCTCACAAACACGCTTTTTCAGCTTATTTCATTGTATAAACCAAGCCCCCATTGCTATAGTGGTGAGGAAGCAATTGGATGGCAAGTGTAGAGGAAAATTGTAGAAATCCTAGGGAAAAATTATAAATGCCACTAAATCAATCAGGTCCGTGCGCAAAGGAAGAAGGGAGGGGGTGAAATACCTTCGTTACTAAAAAAAAAACACAAATATTAACCACCAATGTGCGAATGTGTGCGGATGTGTTTCAAATCTTTGTAAGATGGACATGAATATAAGACTTAATGGGAAAATATTGGACAAAAACAATTGTTTTACTAACTTCTCGTTTCAGTTTTTGCAATTAAACGTCAGTGGTGCACAACTTCTGAACATGTCGTTTGAACGAAATCAGATTAGTGCTATCTACATGTATATTTTCCACGAAACCCCTGACAAGTTGATTTTTTGGCACTTGACACGTTATCCCAAATGATGTTGGAAAATATTTCAAAATAAATGTATATAGGGTAATATGTGACAAAATATTCTATCAAATATACCCATAATATACCACTAATTAACCAGAAATAACATGAATTGGGACTTTTAGTCTATTGCGTAAAATATCTGAAATAATATTGCATGCAACATATTTGCATTTTAATGTATATATCCTGACATATATATTAAACTATTATAAAAAGTATATTACAGTTATAAAACTATATAGAAGTTTGAAAATATATTTTAAAATACATTGCATGTAATATAACTTCAGATATATTACATAATAGACTAAAAGTCCCCGTCGACGCCGAGGCCCAATCTGTGGTCAGTAGTCGTCGCTGGACGTCTTGAAAGGAGCGAGGGGCACCTTTAGAGAAGCTAGTTTTTCATTGAATTTTGGCCAAAAAAATAGGTTTGGAATGAGAAGGCATAGGAGGCTTCTTCTTGCGCTAGGCTAGAGAGAACGAAGGCCACGTTGGTGCAACCATAAATCGTTGGTCTCCATGGCCTCCATTCACCACCATAAAGAGAGAGAGAGAGAGAGAAAAGAGGGATGGGCGGTGGTCAGCGACGGTTCCAGCGACGAGGGGGCCTCCGATGGCGTCGCTGCCCCCCGACTCTTATTGGAATTCCTTTTGGGGGGAGAGGGGCTAATGCACCGAGGGGGGTTAGCAGCTCACTCGTTCTCCATAACGGGGCTGCTGCTGGTGGTGCGTTGCCAGGGTAACGGCGCCATTTGGCGCGGAGTGGCGCTCCAGCAACCGGAAGCGGTGACCCGAGCGACGGCGACATTCCCAGAGCCAAAGCGACGAGGCTGGAAAAATGATATATGGCCAAATACACCACTCGAGGGTCTAACGTGACCCAAGTGTACGCTGGTTATGGATCTGGGTATCCGCCATCAAGCCCATATGAGGATTTTCGCCTCTGAAAGGGACACAACCGAGTAGTCCCATACAGATTGTTTTTGTAATAAAATATCCGGCTACGTTGCCATGCATGGGCTTAACATGTGCCTTACATGTAAATACGTGTAAACAATGGCAGAACAATTTCATATTTTTGCTTAAAATATCTATTATAACTGCTAAGCTACATTTGGTTTCTTCCCGAGTAGAATTGTTAATCCACTAGTGGCTGCAAGGTATGTTTAAACAAACATTAAATGTCAATCCCAAAAATGGGATTTTCCTCAATGAAATCTCTCAAGAGGGTACTTAGTTTTTTTTTCTTTTCAAATCTATTTAATTTTAAAAATAAACGGGACATTTTCAAATTATGAAAATGAGTCATACCCTAGTGGACGACCAATTCTACATGGGGGAAAATAAATTTAGTAATTATAATAAGTATTTGTATTAGAAGAAGAAACAACGTGTGAGTAATTTTTGCTTAGTGGGCCTTAAGTGGCTCCATAAATGGATTTTCCCTTGTTTGTATGTATTTAAATATATTTGTAAAGATTTAAATAATACAATAAACGTACTTTGCCTGTATTCGCTAACTGTTCCTTAAAAACATTTCATACATTCCCTTCACTCTCGTCTCATTTCTTAAATCTTATTTTATCCACAAAGTATTTTTAATTTCCTAACGAATTTTACCTTCGTTTCACATTTTCAGTACATGTATTATTCATTTTCACCAAATTACACTAGCTGGATTTTCCCCAGATTTTCTCCAGAAAACCTCGTATTTTTTAATCTCCTTATTTCCTATTCGATTGTGATATTTATTCAAAATATCTATAAAAGCGACAAATTTTCCCCAACATTTCTTTTATACAATAACTTGAGACAACTTCCCTCGCTTTCATTGTTAGATATTGAATTATATTTGATGTCATATTTAAGGGGGAAAAATTACATTAATTCGCGCTTATATCGAAAATATATATTGTATTATTCACAGTATGCTGAAATTGGATTAGATCATCTCATTATAGGCCTATGTCTTTATTTCTAAATTTTCTTACCGGAAAATGGTTGAATTTATGCAAATTTAGAAGCAAATACATGTTTAGGGAAGATCTACTCAAAATTCATTACATTGTGGATATGTGAATATAAATTATTCCATGTCACCTCTAAACATCCCAATCATTCCAACACAAGAACGCTCATACCTCGCTTAACGGCCTAGATAGGTACCTGAAAAGTTACGTGCAAACCAACATCTGTAGTGTAAAAATGTATAAATTTAAGTTTTATTTAATATCAAACTAATATTTCCTTTCAGAGTTTTAAAGAAGCTAAACAAATTTGCAAAACAACAATGCTTTTAACAAAAATGTTGAATTGCTGTCACTGGCCTTAGCTGAAGTTAGCTATCAAATGACAGCAGTACTCAGCAGAAAAATTATCAAGTTTGAGATGCTCATCCCAATGGAACAGGATGTTCAGGGTTACACTATTAAAAGATGTGAAAAAAGAGGGTGACCATTGGAGATTCTTGTGTCTTAAATGCATTCATGCGCCTCAAGGACCCATGCACTTTCACATATTTGTGTTGGAAAATAACGTTTCAGTATATTTGGCCATATAGTGAAACATGGACATAAAAAGCGGATGTAGAGCGAGGTATGTGTATGTGTTTCTTTCCATTGATTTTGTCAGATGTCCCACAAATGTCATCGCAATATCTTCCCCCAACGATGCGATATTTATCCAAAACTTTTAATAACTTAATCCATGAATTGAGGTCATACGTCTCCCTTAAAAAAACCTTTTCGATATCCGCAATGTCGGCAGTTAGCAGCGCCAGTTAGGATCTCTGCGCAATGGAAAGACCGCTTGAAGGGCCTTGAAGGGTCTCACCTTAGTCTTGCTTCGGTTGCCATAGGCGACCAGTCCCAGGACGTGAGCAAGAAGGAACGAGTGAAGAGTGAAGAGAAAAGACCAAAAAAAAAATGAAAAAACTAAAAAAAAACGGTGGACGAAGGACATGTTTTATTCAGAGAGGAGACAAGGGCAATTTACGGGCCCAACGAGAAACTGGAAGAAGAAGAAGAAGAAAAAAAATTTCCTCCACGAAGCCTCTGGAAAATTCATCATGGCAACAATGGCAACGAAGATGGATAATGCTATTTTGAACAGAACGAACCCTTTTGTGGAATTAAAACTGGAATTAAGTTAAGAGATTTGGTGATTATCAAGAATTATTGCTTTAAAAACACCTATGAACATATATCTAAATATAAGGCTTCTAAACTCCGAAAGAGCACATATAAATATGAAGTACCATATGGCAAGCGAACTTCAGATTATACAATACCATAAACATTTAATAGAATACCTGATAAAATCTTAAATTTGAATAGTGTAAAGGAAGTAAAATAAGTTGCTACAAAGTTCCTATTGAAATCCCGGAAACAATACATAACTGCATACTGTATATGCTGTTTCTAGTCAATTGCGAACAATGTTAAAATGTTACTAAATGTTACTATTATATAATTTAATGAACAAAATTTTGACAAGCTCGGATTAGAGCTTCTTTGTCGATATGACGATGTAAACTGCGATTTAATGTAATTAAGTATGATTATTATTATGAAACAATAGGCCCGCATACCTGGTCTTGGAATACCAGATCCTATTTTTTCCTCTAGCTTAACGGATTTTACTGATTGACTCACGATGACGTCATTTTAAAAACGACTGCTTCATACCAATAGCTTTAGAAGAATGAAAAAATCCAGTCGCATTCCTTACTTGTTGCATCGCTTCTGAGTGCAATTGTTGCGTTATATGTTTGTAAATAAATACAGCAGCGTCTCAACTGCAAATCGATGACATTTATCATACGTAATGGGCGCAGAGACGGATTTCCTCGTGACGTCATTGTTTACATTTCGAAATCGAGTCCCGCCCACAATTCAACGGAGGGAAAAACGAACTCTTTCCCACCATGATTTTTCATAGTGTTTTTTTATCAAGGGTTCAAACTCGACGAAAATGTTTCACTAATCCACGAAAAATCTCCATTTGGTCGATAGTGTTTCTGAAGCGAAGATCATAAATTGTGAAAGCATGCATTGTTGGAAACCGGAAGTGGCCATCCACGGGATAAGTATCGAATTGCTGAACTCACCGAAATGCCTAGTCGTTAAATGTACCATAAATAATGCCTACCTGAAAATGATAAAAAACAACTTAAGTTAACACTGATAAAAACAACGATAAATATTGAATAATGCTAACATTGGCAGAATATAGCCTACGATAAAAGATTTGTAGCAGGCGGGCCCTGAGGATAGCACCCTCGTTAGCACTGATTGCCCCTATCCAGGGGCTAGGCTACCTTTTGAACACGAAAAACAATTATATTTCGAAAATTGCTGTAGATGAAAACCAAAACAAGATCAGGTTTTCAACGCATTATACTTAACTTGCAGCCATTAAAAACTTTTCGTCGTTTTTAAAGGCTTTGAAATAGGTTCAATTTCATATTTAAGCAACATTTGCACCTCGTATTCAGTACCCGTTCATTTACTGTCTTCCCGCCCAATTTCGCAAATCAAAATAAAATAATTAAACTACATTCCTATAACCTTGTTCAAAAATAAGGGCCTATACCCACAATGTTACAATCATTAAAAACATCTTGCGTAAATTTCTTTCCTACATTTTGACGCTTAAGATAAAAGAGAAAATAAATCAAAAACATGCAAATGAAAACTGAAAATAAATCATAATCTGTGAAAGGCCACTTATGAATTGTCCCGTGAGTTTTTGAGCCCTTAAAACACCAAGTTTTACTTTTCCAGCCCATTCCAAACACTTTAACAACAATTTTCCAACATTTTTAGAGCTCGTGTGTGTTCACTTGAGCTTTAATTTCAATCAATTTTCATTCAAACAATTCCGCATTGGGGCAAGCAAACCTATCCCATAGGGTACAATACGGTATACACATTATAAACCGCAGTATCTATGACTCCCCCTTGTCATATTTAGTTTTATTAGTGAAATGTTTTCTCTGTGGAAGAACACTTTTGAAAGCATAGAAAAACAGCCTCTTCGCGGACAATTACGTCGCTTATTGGCGAACGACTTTCAGAACCCGCCCTCTTGATGCACAAAGATGGCGGAGAAACTTAAAAAGACCATCTCATTTCTATCGCCTTCGGTTGCAATTTGCGCCATTTTTTCGAACCGCCCCATCGTAGCGGCTTCCTGGACACGTCAAGTCGTCATCGCTCGAGTACTCCCAAAGCGAGCTGAGCAAGCAATTATGCGATCGTATGGAAATGAGAGCGAAAGAGAGAGAGAGCGACGTAGCAGCCCTTCCTTCCTCGGTTCCTCTGCGTTATTATGATGCGGGGCGTCGCACCATTATTCAGCGGCGGAACAGATCCGCGTCTGGTGCAGAATAATGAGGAGAAAAACAAAGAGGGGAAAAGTTTTCAAATGAGGACCTACGTGTAGGAGAGCGCTGCAGCTTATCGACAACGCTACCTTCCACCGCGGAGCTCTGGCGCCACATTTGTCCACTCACCAAACCTGCAAAACTGGGTACGAATCTGTCACACTTCATGCATTTATGGTCCGGAGGACGTCATTGAACTTTACCAGCCCGAAAGAAAAAGATAAATACGGACATATAATGTATGTTTATGCCATACCTGAACATGTATGAGCCATGTAGGTCCATTTGTCGAATACAATGAGGAGACATGTATGGGCCATATGGGTCCATTTGTGGCCAATTTAGGAGATATTTTTCCCCATCCCTAGGTACAAAACCTATGGGCTTTAATTACAAAATGTTATAGTTAAATGCACATAAAATGACTTTGCTTTGTCAGGATGACGTCACAAAAAGACCTAAAATGACGTCATTTATGCACACTAAACAGCAATTTTAGCCAAATTTAAACTTTAAATGAATCGTTTGCAACAATCATTGATATTTGGCTTCAAAACAAACATCTTAGAACCAGGTGTCTACCCTGTCCCGCATGAATCATAATCACATCGTCAATTTCAGGTATTGTACTCTAGATGTCGCCAATTTTCATGCGTGAAAACGAGTTTTTAATGCAGGTGAACCCCCCACAGTCGGTAGGGGTAAGGGTTATTACACCCTGCAAGGCCTCCTACGTGCAGGGGACCACATCTGGCAACAACAATGCAGGTAGTCATTATTTATGGACACATATCATTAAAGAAGTGCAGGTGAAAAATGGGTGATACGATGTGGGACTGCCTTTTGAACAGGTACATCCCCCACGATGTTTTCCAAATTATTTCTAAAGATTTTCACTGGTGGTGCTTTAAGCACCATCAGTGAATCTTATTATATCTAGCGAGTCGTATTGAATTTTCCCCCACACTACGAATACGAAAAACTGCGAAGTTCCCGGATAACCAACACTCTAGCATACTAAATCACGTGATTTTATACAAATTGCAGCTCACCTAGCCATAAAAAAATCAAAAAATACACCTTTTGAGCCTATTAACAATATTAAAATTTATTAATCATGTTCTTAAAACGAGAGATTTTTGTCGAAGCTCTACTTGTCGAGCAAGTTTTGTGCAAATATTTTTCAAGCATTTTAATCTTACGTTAGCTTGTTCCACCTCTTTTCATCAAAAAATAAAAGTTGACTTACTAATAATACGATAGATAAAGGCACACTCACGTCTACTAGTGATTAATTTGAAAATGTTCGGTGTCTTTCACGTAATACACTTCATGGTATGAAAGATGAGGCTAAAAATAATTTGCGGTATGACGTAATTTTACAGAATGCAGTGACGTCACTGGTGTTCCAGTCAAAGGATGGTTGTTATAGTCTTGCCAAGGGTTCCATACACCATCATGGTTGATTAAAAATGCTAAACACTGTCGACTGGCATAAATTATAGCAGTATTTATACGTGCAAGCATAAAACAATCCAAATTCCGCGATAAATAACAAATTATTAAAAGAATTGATCCCACCCTGGTGTAAAGAACAGCAAACAGTTCATAAATATACCCATAATATACTGATATTAGTAAAACGTAATTGATAGCACTAACCATACTGATATCAGCAGTGCCAAAAACCAGTACATACAGCCAGTACTTATATCAGTATAAAATCAAAGTGATATCAGTAGAGAAACACGTACTGTAAATAATGCAGTGAAACGATCTCGTTGTTTTTCTCTCTCAAGATTACTACCGAAATACTGATTTTCTAACTGATGTATTTTGACGAATTTGTGGCATTATTTACGATTCCCTCACTCATAAATTAGTGTTTTCCTAAAATAATAAAATAAAAACGACCATAAACTTGAGGGATAATTTCTACGCAGAACACGCCTTGAAATCGTTCCGAAAATTTCCTCACTCAAGCGTCCTGAGCAGCACTTTACGCATCTTCGTAAATATTGCGATCAAAATGCCAACTTTCGTCCAATCTTCATTTTCATAATTGATAACCGTTTAATGAAAAAAAATCAGAGCAGAAATCTCGAAGTCAAAGCGAAGACAGGAGTTCTATATTGAAGAACAACAGTTCCACAAGATAGAACGCGTACGTAGCGTGGCAACCGACCGGCGTCCTTAGCAACCAAAGTCAGCGCGTGCCAGTTGACGACACGAGATGACGTCATAACAAGTGACGTCAAGACATAAATACAGGGCGCAACAAAAGGAATATCTAAAAGTCCATGGTAAACAAGGTGCATTTGGGGAACGATCCCCGCGACCGTGCGTGGGTATCGAGAGCCTCGTCCCAAATTCAGGCCTAAGTTCGTGCCGGGAGAGGGTTTCACGTCGTCGCCAAATGCCATTTCTGAAATCCATTTCGATCGATTGGGAAGCGGAAGGGAGAACGAGAGGGGGTTATTAAGGAGGGGGAGAGGAAAGCATGGCTTACGACCAGATAAAACCCAAAAAAAAAGAGGCCCGGGGAACGGGCGGGGGTCGATCGTAAAGGCAGGGCACGTCCTGTGGGCTTAGTTCAATTTAAAGGCGTCAGGTGGCACGATGTGCGCATGCGCGGCTTTCAACTCCTCCCTCCTCCCCCATTGTCCTTTTGTCCATTTCGTAAACACGAAAAATTTCGAAACCGTAAAACCTAAAAATAGGTTTAGACAACCTAAATGGGCATTTTCCGTGAAAAAAAATGGCCTGAATTTTGTCACCTTGTGTGGACAGAAAAAGTTTCTCGTTCGCTTTTTTCGATATTAAATTTATTTCGTAGTTTTAAACGATTACAAGAGATGCAGACTCTATACTCAGCCCTTATTTGATGTCCCTTTTGGAGTAGAGGCTCAAATTTTAGAAGACGACACGATGGATTTCGGTACACAATTCGTATTTAAAGATATTATTTAAGAGAAAAAATATATATATGTCTTGAAAAGTGGATTTTTTACATTAGTTTTTGGCGTCATTTTCCTGACGCTTGACGTTATCTGAGCAACTGACCCCTGGTGGCAATATCAGTTTATATCAGTACAAATATACTGATATGTGGTGATATTAGTAAAACGCTTAGTGATATCAGTAGTCCAAAAACCACTCTGTGACTATAAATAGTGATATCACTACAAAATTATTATAGAGATTTCACTAAGCATACTGATGTCAGTAATTTAAAAAAATCACTAATATAGTGACATCAGCATAGAATCATATACTGATCTGTTCACCAGAGTGTCCTACCTGGGCTGGGATGGGCTAGAGGGTAGAGTTGGTGTCAAATAAAAATCGATTTTAGACGTCAATTTTCGATCGTTTTTCCTTGTAAAATTTACGTCATTTTTGCCCAAATAAACAGATACCATCTGCGCTACCTGGGACGATACGGGGGTTGTCCAATCCAGGCGATAATGGGCTACTAGATGATGGTCAAGGTATAAGAGGGGGAGGGGGTGAGAGTGTAAAATTTTCGAATTTTTTATCGGACGGTCCCAAAACTTGACTAATTTAATCGATGCCCTAACGATTCTCCCGAACGGAAATTCGCGGATTCTCCCGACCGGAAATTCGCGGAATCTCCAGACGTTTACGGATGGCGACATTTGGGTGAGAGTACTTTAGGGCCCCCCCATTGGGCGTCTCGCGAGAGCCGCCACCACGTGATCGGCTTAAGTTCCGAGAATCTCGTCTGGGTCGCGCAGCTAAGGAATCGGCGCTCTGTTGCCACCAATCGATTCCCAACTAAAGGTAAAAAAAAATATATATATATAAGGGAAAAAGGCCCAGACTAAGAGGAGGGGCTCGATCCAGCACCGCTAATAAGGTAGGAAAAAAAACAAGAGATGAGAAAACGATTGCTAGGCACGTAACGTACGCCCTCCCCCCTTCTGGGCCTCAAAACGAAAATCCATTGGCAGGGGAAGACCAAACCCAAAATTCGACACATAAAAGGACACTCCATAAAGGACGTCAGTCCATAAGTCGAATTTTAGACCCCGAATCGGACAACTCTTCACACCCCCTGTGAAAATGGGCCGGATTGCTATTCGCATAAAAATGACGTCATTTTGACTAGAAAAAGGAACACAAGGTTATGTCATAATGTCCCTGACGGTCTAACAACAAGTGCCTGCTTGTTTATCTATTAAGTTATGTCCCATATGATTCTGATGTAAATGTGTCATCATATTATCTGCACTAAAAATAGCGTCATTTTTTACTGTAAAAAGGACCAAAACTGAGGTCATAATGTTCCTAAATTTACCTGGCGTCAAACTTCAGTTTAAATGAAATGACGTCCATTTGAGGTCATTCTATCTTTGGCTTTATAATTAGGATATCAATTACTCGGGATAAAAAAGTATCGAGAATAGACACCATTTTGATAAGTAAAACAACCGTATTTCAAAATCAAATGACGTCATATCCACGTACTATTCTGGTCGGTGTACCACCATGAGTGAGTATGCATGCACACTAAGCCCTTGTTGACGCCTAAGGGCCATTTTAGATCGAGTCGCGCATGCGCACTCTGGACTACGGCACTGAGATACCTAGGGACGTCGGCGGCAAAGCCAGATTACTGTCGTAACCATAGCAACTCTAAAATAGAGCAAAATGTCCAGAGATTTGACCCGAAGGCCCGTGCGGAAGAGTGACCGAACTGGACAGTGGTCAGTTCATAGTCTTCGTGTTTTCAGGCGATAAAACGAGGAATCACGCCCGCACACAGACGTCACGTGATCCCGTTAAGCAATCGGAGGCTTCGGAGCTAGTTAGCAGCCCGTAAGTTCTTAAGCAAGAATGGTGCATTTGAAATGTTGCTGGTCAACTCTTATAAGCATTCACTGATCAGAAACTATACATAGGCCTACGTGAATTTCTATTGACGATTAGAGCGTCACGTGCTGTGACGTCATTCGGCACACGCGCAAAGTTCTATGTTTTAGAACTGCGATGTTCTTCTGTCTAGACCGCCGCCATCTTTATTTTTCGCCAGTTTAAAAAAGTTTGATCAAAGTACAGAACAGATATGCTGTATATTTGTAAGTAGATATACTTGTAAACTATCCATGAACGTTTTTTTGGATAATTGGACGTTAGCGCACGCGTGCGGATATGCAACCAGTTGCGTTCTATTTATCATTTTTTTATCTGAATTTCCCAGGATGCGTTCACAGCAAACGATTCATTGTGATCATCGCTGTTGTTTAATCAAATTCTCGCTTAATTATGCGATTTACTTGATTGCCGATTAAGTGGCAGGCCGCATGATCTGCAAAACACCAATTAGGAAAATAATCCCGAAAAGTTTATCAAATCGTGGACCCTTAACGACGTCATAAAAAACGGATTTTTAGAAATTTTGCAATGGGTCGCATTCGTTCTTCGAGGCTTAATTAATTAACAGCCATTTATGGCTCTTTATTTTACTTTTTTTTTTCGTTTGTGCCCCGAAATGGGCTAATTAATAGGATTAAAAGGGAAATCTGGCATCAAAAAATGCAACTTCGAATTAATAATGACTCCCATTGTTTAATTACTTTTGCTGCATAATTAGATAATGTTTATTTTTTTGCCGAACGATCATGAAGAGCAATTCTTGCCCAAATCCGACAAATTCTGCTTTCCCGAACGCGCTCACGAGCGGCACGCATGACGTCACTGTGACGTGGCCGAAGGGCATTGCGAGCGTTAATTAGCAGTGTGCGACCGACAGCTTAATGACGTCGTCGTGGAAATGCGCTAATTAGACGGTTAATTGGACTTCCTCGTTAATTAGAAATTCTCAATTAAAAGCTACCCATGCAGATCGGCTTTCGAATTAATCGAACCAGCAGAATTCGAACACAAGTTGGAAGAAATCAATGTGACAATGAAACTTATGAAACAAAAGGATTAAAATTCAACTGATATAAAATTTCTGGGAAAGTATCAAAACAATCGTCAAGTTTATTAAAGTTTAATAAAAGCGATTAACACACCACATGGTAAATCTAGGGTACTGAGTTGAATTGAATTGAAGGAGCCGTGCATAAAGGACGTTCATTTCTTTCAACAATTTAATGACCTGCGGAAAACATTATTCATTATTTCATATCCTCGGTTAACGATCTGTTAATTACAAGGTCGATTATCCTAAAGCACCCATCATTCATACTTAATTTTGACGTCATGTTATGCGGAAATGAGATGTTATTTGGTATAGAAATTAAACAGCACCTATGAGTTTCTGGTCCTTTTCCTAGTCACCACGAGTCCAGTGATGCCATTTAGGGGAAATTAAACTCCAGAGACAGATGTGAGACCTTGTTACCGGAAATTATGGATTTAAAAATGGTAATATTTTTATCATCAGTCTAACCATTAATTTCCCGCTAACAGAGTCTCACACCATTCTGTAAACTTTAAAATTTCCTCCTACTGCCAACTTTAAACATTAGGTCACTTTTGTGTCACCTGCGTGGAGATGGGAAATAGTTAAAACGTAATTCTCTTACAAATCTAAGACGATTACGTAAGTAGTTATGGACTGATGAAGGACATACATCATCGGGCCATCGGGTGAGGTTTGCTCACTTCTTGTTCGTAAAAAACTATTCAGACTCGGTCGCATTTTCATTTCCCAAATTTTATCACGCGTCGTTGGCAGCGCCATCTGCGCCAAGCTTATCACCGCCCACCTGTTGATGGATCACCTTCAGTGAGTCGAGAAAACAAACAGACGGACACACGTACAAATCAAATGCAAACAATAAACACAACCGAGTCCAACAGGGCACGCGCGGCACGAAAACCAGGTCAGCTCAAGATCTCAATGCTAGAGGGAGGATTTGGTGTGTCACGATAGATGCATGCGAGGGTCGGTGACTCTTCAATCGGTACCAATATGATAATATGAAATTGCATCGATCCGCGAATAAAAAAAAACAAAAAATAATAAAATAAACGAAAGGTCGACTATCGCAATATTATTTTTTAAAAATCCCAGCATGTCAAAATATTGGCAATTTAAAAGGGTCATCCCTCGTATCTAATTCTCCAAAAACCAAGGCGAAGTTAAGTTTTTCATTAATTTTCTTTGTTAGCCTGGCTTAGCCACGATTGAAGTGCAGTGTTGCTGTTTTACGTTAATCCGGTTTGTTAACTCCGGTTAATCCATTTCCGGATAATATGGCATCTACAGCGATTGATTAAGTTCACAGACGTTGTTTTAAAAATTTTAGGCGTTCTTTTTTTTTGCAATTTATAATTAAGGCGTAGAACAAACTGGTGGGCCCCATCATGACATGTTTTTAACTATAAGGGGTGATCAAAATTTAGGAACCACTGATGCAGACCATGACAACCTCATTGCATTAGCCCCTAAAATTACCTTAATCCAAGAAAATATTAAACGCACAGAATGAGATATATTCTCCACAAACGTGCTCATTTGTTACGAATTATAACATGTTTTTTTTTAAAAAACAAAACCAAAACTGTTGCATGGTTAAGTAAATCCTGTTATAGCGAAGTGATTGACGGCATATGGAGGAGCATAAAGTGGTTTTCTCTCGTGAGCAACTGATAACGTACTGACGTTGCATAAAAAGCACGGAGTTTGCATCGATGGCGAAGTGAAATTACCCAGCCTCCTCATCGCCATCAACGCATTGTGTCCAAATCAATAAACGTATAATAACGGGCTAAACCAACAGCTTCTTCTTCATCCTGGTGGTCGCAATAAGAAACTACGAAAAGCAGGCCACCTGGAGGACGAATTCGCAAACAATCGGGGACATCCCTCTTTTTTATTTTTTTATTTTTAAAAACGCAACAGTTTGGCACCGTCTAGTCTGCTACCAACATAAAATGTAATGGAATATCGTAAACATATAACAAGTCCGAGTTTGTATCTCGGAATTTAATTCAGTCAAACCGAATTTGAGTTTCATAAATAATTTTTGCTAGTCAAACTACAGTATAAGAATATGCTTAGTCCTAAATGACCTTTAAATATACCCATTTTTGCTAGTCAAACTACAGTATAAGAATATGCTTAGTCCTAAATGACCTTTACTAGTCAAAACTAGTCACAAATCATGAACCCTTTTGATGAGACATGTTTTACACACACCCAGTACACGTCTTACATGTAGTATTCTACAAGTCGCAATTCACAAATATTCAAAATTGCTACAAGGTCTATGCTTGGGCAGTTTTTCTAAAAATCGACTAAGGTCGTCTATTTGCCTGCTCTTTGTTCACTAGGGTTTCAGCTGTGGTTTATACTGTTAAAATGTACCGTTTATTTATAGAAAAATTAAGAAATTTAAAAGCCATTTAGGCAAACCCGCAATGCACGACTGCCATGCAGGGAAGCTCTGTTTTCGGTCTCACAATTTTTTTTTATAAATACAACGGAACATTTTTAAATTATAAACCGAAGTTAAAACCCTGGCGAACAACCAATTCTACATTGCGGAATATTGTTTTTGCACGGTGGGCATGCTTTTGGCTCAGCCTTAATCAAACAGCCAAATAACAAATATACGTTAGCGATTGCTTTAATAATGAAAATAAAACTTTTTTTTTCGGTTTTTACAAAAAAATATTTCCCGCTTATCATTAAATAAATTTCAACATTTACCTACATTGAATTCTAAGTTCACGTCAGCGACTCCCAACATGGCCTCCGCACCGCCTCCCAACCCGGCTTCGCTTTGGGGGCGCTGCGGGCGGTCGCGCGCGCCGCACGTTCTCATTTTCAAAAACGTTCGAAATGAAGAAAATTCGAACGACAAAATGGCGCTGGGCAGAGCTGACTGTATCGCAAAACGACCGAAGAAAAGTAAGTATTTTCAGAAAAAAAAACAGACGTGTTTAATTACCTTGACGGGTGCGCAGGGCACGTAGAGCACGTTCTCGGCCCTCTTGCCCTCGCCGGGGTGTCCGGGCGGCGGTCCCACGCGGAATCCCTTGGCCTTCACCCAGAAGCGGAACTTTGAGTTCTCGGCGTTGTTCTGCTCCTCGCCCTTGAGGATCTTGCCGATGCGGTTGTACTTCTTGCGCGTCACCGTCTTGGTCTTGGCGCTGTCGCCGTACGTCTTCAGAGCCCACGCCTGGAAAGAGTCGTACATGTCGCGGCGGCACACGACCGCGAAAGATGCGGGAGAGGCGCTGGGTTCCCTCCTGCGCTTCTCTCCTTGAGCAGGTCCTGAAGCCCTCTGATCACCTCCTCCTGTCATGGTGACAGTGGTCAAGGCTGAGCTGCTGTTGGTGGTCGTTGATGTCAAAGTCGAAGTCGAGGTCGAAGTCGTCGCAGCAGCAGCGGGCCTGTGGTGGTGGTGATGGTGCCGTCCCGTGGTGGGGGCAGTGTGGGTGGAGGGCCCACTTCCGGTGGCCTCTTGGCCCCCTCCTCCTCCTCCTCCTCCCTTGGGGTTTCTCCCCCTGCCTCCTCCTCCGGAAGCCGCCGCCGTCGCCCTGACCACCGCTAGCCTGGCCGAGGTGCGCGTCTGCACCGCGCTGATCGCCCTGGACGCCGCCGTTCCGAAGCGACGGCTGAGCACGGAGCGCGAGTGGCCGATGGCGGTCAGCGGCCCCCCGCGAGACGACGAGGCCAGCACGCCCAGATGGCGCCGCCGGATCGGGGGAGGAGCGGGGCGGCGGCAGGTGGTCGCCACCGCCGGGCTGCTGGGGGGCGACAGGACGCCCCTGGCGGCCGACAGGGGTGGGCAGGGACGGCTGGAGCCGCCCTCGGACTGCACGGTGACGCTCGAAAGGGTAGCGAGAGCGAAAGCGAAAGCGGAGGATAAAGCTGATCCTGGGGCACCGGGAGCGTCTATTGCACGATGGAGTCAAGTGCAGTGGCCGAGGAGTAGCTCGTCTGGCCCGCACCAGGACAGGATTGCAAGACTATCTCACTAAGTAGCTAGGTGGCGCTGCTGGCGTCGGGTTCGGACAGGTATCGGATTTCGTCAAATCGGTGGAATCACTGCGCGAAGCCAGAGCTGATTGTAGCCCTGCTGTCGTTCCAGTTTTTACGTCCATCCACACTCTAGATGCCCCTGTTGAGTTGCTTTCTGCTTCTGGTCGGCCTTCCTGGGGTCACAAGTTCTTCTTGTCCAATCGGTCAAATGGTTTCGTCCATTCACACTAGAAGCCCGGGCTTTTAAGTTGTTCCGTTAACCGGCCAATTGCACGATGACGTCACGCGTTCTTCTTGTCCTATCGTTCAGTTTCTTCCATTCACGACCATGCCCGTTTATAAGTCTAATTGCACGATGACGTCAGGCGTTCTTGTCCAATCGGTCCAGTTTCGTCCATTAACACTTTGGAAGCCCCCTTGGTTTTTCCGGCCTGCCCTCCAATCAATCGCACGCTGACGTCAGGCGTTCTTTCGGCCCTATAAGGCCCGCTAAGGTCCGACTACACGATAAGGTCACTGGGCCGCTAGATGGCGCTGCTCAGTTCGGCCAGGTGTTACGTCGTCTCCCTACGCCGGATCACTGCACGAAGCCCGACTGCGTTTCCTTCTCTCCCAATCTGTCCGACACACGCCCAAGATGTCCCGTTAAGTCCTCTTCCGGTGTGCCCTCCAATTGCACGATGACGTCATGCTGGGCCCATGGACGCTTTCACGCGACCACAAACGTTTCTCCCTCTGTCGCTTCCTATTGCACGAGCACGTCACGCTGGTTGGCACGAGGCAGGCGTCTCGTGGCCGGGACGAAGCAGGCGGCCGAGCGTCCGGTGATGGGCCTGCTCGATCGGGACGCTGCAGGCACGGAGCTTTGGACGAGCGTCCGAGACTGAGTTGGAAGCGGGAGTGCAAGGAGAGTGAGGAAAGAGAGAGAGAGAGAGAGAGAGCCAGTGAGCGAGTAGCGCGGTTCGCCAGCGACGACCGTCCCAGACTCAGGGCCTATCGGAGGTGGGGGCAGACAAAAATCGATGGCATTTTTCGTGGCGGGCGAATGGCACGACGCCTGCCTTGCCTAACAGCGCCTCTCTCGATCTCGCTCTCTCCTAGCTCGATCAGCCGCCACTCGCGTCGCCACCGCGCGTCCCGCCCGGGAAACAGCGCCGCTACCACGCCGAAGGGGAATTCCCCCGCCGGACGGTGGGAGCGGGGGTGGGGGCGTCCATAAAGGACGTCGCTGGGAGGACGGGAGGATGGGAAAGTAGCAAAAATGCCTACCTGACGATCGTGTACTAGGGCCGTAGGGCGTAGGGGGTCAGCGATTTCGGACGACTACGTGGGTCAGGGCCGGATTAAGACTTAACTGGGGGCCCCTCCCCTGCAAAAATCTCAGTGACATTAATTATTATCCCCTCCTCCTTCCTATCCAGGGGGAAGGGGGGGATTTTTTGCTCTTCCTCTCACGAAATTCTTAAAATCAATTAAATTTAGAATTCATTTAATTTAAAAAATTTTTGTTGTAAAACCATGTAAAATTATGGATGGCTTACAATGGCTTTGGACATACAGTATTATCGGGGGAGCACCGTAAGCGAATTTTTTAGAATGACTATAGTCTGTCCAACAAGAGAGTATACTGAGCCTAAACCACTCAGATATACACTCACCAATTATAGAATTTACCTTACATTTTAGTATATTTTTTATGCTATTAAAGGAACGACCCCCGAAATCGGTTTTATCGTGTTTTTTTCTTCAAGTTTATTTACTTTATGTTATGGAAAATCGAGTCATTTTCAAATTATAAAATAGTACGCAGAGCCACAGCATCGTTTAAGGGATTATTTTTCCCGTCGTGTGTTGGTCCATGTTTTTCCATTTCAATGAGCCGTTTATAAAAACCTCGCTAAAGCACTTAAACAAGTCATTTTTATGTAATGTAACAATCTATTTTAACAGAATGCCCCCAAATGACGTCAGGACCTGCGCATTAGAAGGTCTATGCGTTATAATTTGACGTCATTAAATATGGAAGTAGAATGGCACATAAAATACGTTTTAGGAATTTGTTTCATAGCGTCAGTTTTTGGCCCTTTAAAAAATGACGTCATATTGGTACTTTTCAAATTAACATGTCGTAATTTTTGTCCAATTACCTAAGGGCATTTCAATCATTTGTTGTACTAGGATCTGGTCGGGGTAGAAGTTCGGGGGTTATCCTATTTGGGCAATAATGACCCAGAGGAGGGGTGTAGTAGGCGTCAACAATTTCGGACGTCATCACTCACCCCAGGTGGCACATAGACTCAAACTGAAGGGGAGCATATCATCCTCAAATGACGCCATTTTTAATGCAATATTTTTATCCCGCGTTTTAATGATTCGTAAATTACAAGCGTTAGCTTCCAACTTCGAAACGGCCTTGTAAAATAACTAATTTTGTTAGATTTGTTCAGGTATCCGTGTTATTTTTGGTGTTAATCATTATTTGTAATTTGCGAATGCAATAAAACATTGTAGTTTTATTGCATATCCATTATGAATGCCTACAAGGGGTAGGGAAAACGTAAAGCATTTCTCAGTTTGAGAACCACTGACCTATAGTTACGCCTACATTAAGTAAATTGAGTATCGAATCATGCGCGCCATTTCCCCTCTTTAAGTGATGCTGCATACCCAAAAAAATGAAAACAGATTCATTTGGAAATATCGAGTATTTTTCCGGAATCAATCGTGTTTATAGTCGACGTATTTATCGAAAGAGAAAGAAACAGAGAGCAAGGGGTCTTTTTGATCGAATTGTGCACCGGTTTAATCTTTGATCAAACTTAACGCGAGATTGGCGCAACAGGCCACTCAATTTGCAAAAGTTGGCATTCGAGTGACTGTTGCGTATAAATATAACGTAAGCCTATCGCGAAAAGTTTATACCCCCACCAGAAACACTTAAAACTTGAGATTTATTGATCCAAACGCTGGCAATGACGCAACACGCGAATGCATTGTGTTTGGCGTTGTGGACAGCTCAAGAGCGTAGCGTGGATAGCAGAAGACCGCAGAACGGAACGGATATCATGACGATCATGTCAGGGGTGCACTAGAGACCCGGGGAACGGGTGTCGCACGCAAAAAACTGTCGATAAATGCTCACGTCCACAATGTCAGCTAATATCTGAGCTCCAAAAATTCAGCTTATCGGAAATAATGTAATTATCATATTCACGATAAATGACGAATTTCTGATACATACATGTATTATACTATTCGCAAACCTAAAAAATCAACCGTTGTTACATGTATAAGCGATGAACAATGATTATCGTGGAAATGCAGTCTCATAGATCGATAATCTGTTTTTAGTCATTGACCAGATTGCTTACAATCAACCGATTTTTAAAATTCAATTCAATGCAATTCAAATTAACATAAAATTAAATTCAAGTCAGTTTAAGGCAGTAAGTCATCAGCTAAATGTCACTTGGTGTAGCGTAGGGGAACCAAATACCCAATTTATACCAGTCGCAGACAAACATTTTGAAATGCATAACATTAAGGAATCAATTACACATTATTATACATGCTACATTTATTTCTCCCGTTGTAGAATTGGTCGTCTACGAAGTTCTCCATTATGTCTTATAATTTCAAAAATGATTTATTAAAAATTCAATAAATTTGGGGGAAAAATCAGTAAGCTTCCCGCAATGCATTTGTTCATTGCTGGTGAAACTCTTTTTAAGTCGTGGCGAAACAGATTTTACAAATTTATTATTATTATCATTATTATATAAATAAATGAAACATTTTGACATTTTAAAACTTACCGGAAGTGGACGACACTGACGAAGATAAATTTAGCAATTAAAAAAAGTATTTGAAACAAAAATGTGTTATTTATTTTTGGCAATGGTGGGCATCCTTTTGGCTCAGTCTAAAATAAATATCGATCTTAATTGAAATTCGTGAATTTACAAGTTTAGTACATTTTATTCAAATAACGGCAAATGGCCTTATATTTTTATTTTGCATGGCGTCTACCGAATAAATTGGGTTGCAGGATTACACCCCAATCTCATGGTATTCACTAGAAGTGATATGCTTTCCTCACCTCCCTCTCTCAATTCCGTTCCCCTGAAATTATCAATGGACCACCATGTTGAAAATCCCTGTCTTAGGGCATTGATTTGAATTGAATTATTACACCCTAAAACCCTAAAAATGGAGGCTTTGTTTAATCTTAGGCAGTAGGGCTACTGTTTCCCTGTTAAACTACATATTTCTGACTAACAGGGAATTATAATCGGGTACACAAAGATTGCGGAACGGAATGTCAATCGTTCTTAAATTCGTATAATGATGCCTTTTCGTTGTTGAGATGACCTGCAACAAGATTATGATCTATCTGTCCAAACCAAATATACATGTAATTTTGGCAAAATCAGACCGGTTCTAAACGAAACCTTGGCCAAAATCCAGATGCGCTCTTTTTGGCGAAAAATCAATAATTGGCCCTTCCGCAACAGCATTTAAAAGGGCAGTTTAGTGTTCCGCGTGACTCTGCTCTGGGGCTGGTTAGGATTAAATGATGTCACTGCCATGGACGTAAACCAAGGTGCATGTACATGTACAGTGTATATGTAGATCTCAAGGGTCTAAATACAGTTTAACCACTGTATGATTGATCAAGCATTTTTTATTAATCCATTCCTAGGCAAGACTTGCACGTAACATTTATAATTGAAGGGTGCCGAACCAAAACATACCAAGCGCCAAAAAATCAACTTGTCAGGTGATTTAAAAAAAACTGGAGTTTAATGAAAAAATATGGATAGCACTAATCTGATTTCGTTCAAACGACAACGAATTACGAAAACATCGACGCGAACTTCGTTTAAAAAAAATTAGTTTTTGTCGAAATTATGCCAATCAGTCAAATGCGCCACACGTATGGCGCCAAAACGTTCAAACCACCCTCTTCTTTTGTAACAAGTAGGACAGCAGTGCATTTATGTCATTCATTACTTCATTTTGACGTCCAGGTTTTAAGGATCCAAAATTGAATAACCTTTATTAGTGTCCACCTTACCAAGGTTTGCTGTCAAGTCAACAAGAATGATTTAAAAATGGGGACAAGAGAAGTATTCGCATATTTTGGGGTTTAGATCAAATTTCCAGCAATGTTTGGCGGTTTCTATGTATCATTTTCGCATTTTTTAACCAGGAAGGAATTTGTGGTGTCTAGCCCTAAATACCGTATGGTTTGGCACTCTTCAATTGTTAAAAATTGATAGGATTGCGACTTACCAAAGCTACCTCAAACGTCGTTTAAAAACACATCAACAGGCTCATCTCACCAGTAGTTCATTGAAGCGTTCCATTTTCAGGCATGCTAGCATATCACGCTGAAGCTTTTGTGTAGCATTAGAGTATTTGAAATATGCAAAGAATGCCAAAGGCTCTAACAATATGCAAACTAAAAGAAACCTTTGAAAGATATCATTTGAACCTACGTTTTGAGGGGCCATCCATAAACAATTGACTTTTTTGAACCTCTAGACCATTTTCGTCCAAATTAGCAATTGGATCAATTTTCTACTCCCCCTTCCCCCCTCCAGGGAGTAGTCCCTCCACAAGATAACATTAACCACGTAATATAATGTAAATGACATCTTTTTAGGGCATTCGGCCTAACATTACATAGCGTGATTAAAACAGGATTCAAAAATTAGGTAATTTGAACATTATATTTATATTTAACATAAAATAACTGGGAAATGACGTTGGTCATGTTCTTTAAACAATCCCTCAATCCATCTCCAACCTAAGACATCCTTTACGGACGGTCGCAAACCCTGAAATTCACAAATGGAGGAATCCAGCATCCATAAAACACTTCCAAAAGTAGCGTACAAATATTCAACAGTATTGTTTGAATCGATTATTAATTTATTACTACTGCCATATTTATTTTTCCACGGTCGTTCACTAGCACCTTCCATATTTCATATCGTTTGAAAAAGTCTGGTTCATTTCTCAATTTTTTTTAATACAAATTATTCAAAAAGAATTACATCTCACACATTGTCCAGGTGCCTCGGGCTGGACAACGTGGGACTTAGCGGACTACTGCCATCGGAACTATAGATTCGCTCGCGCTGCTCCCTCATGCTGAACACGCTGCACGATTCTTGGTTTTCCTCTCCAGGTTTCTCCTGCTTCTCGTGTCGATCGTGCCTGTGCTTGTGTTTGTGCTTATGCTTCTTTTTCTTTTCCTTCTTGCGCTTTAATTTGTGCACCTTGGACGAGTGTCCGCCACCCTCTTCCATCGCTCTCATTTCGGACGAGAAAGAAGCTGCCGGAGCAACGGGGTAAGGTGCAGGGGGTAAAACGTTTTTGCCATCTTCCGCTTTCTTGAACATGCTGGAATCGAAACCCAACGGCTGCGTTCCGACGTCACCTGATATTCGCAAATGAAGGAATGGTTATGAAAAATGCGAGATGTTGAAAAGATTCCTCTTTTTGCCGTAAGGAAGACTGTTTACCCGAAATGCCAGGCAGAGACTGCGAGCTATCCGAGCAAATATCACTGCTGCTGCGGGTTGGAGCACTGGGCATCGAGTTGGAATCATTGCTTGGCAGAATGACCAACGGAGGTGCCAAATCCTGAATATTAGTCAAATACAATCAGAAAATTAGTAAAATACACATAGCAGCATGTGTGACTGTTAAAGAGTTGATCCTTGCATAGTAAGTCTCACTATGACTTGGAAATAACAATTAAACCTATTTAATAAAATAATATAATAAAACATTGATATCCATTTAAAAGCAAACTAAAGGGACGAGTTGCTGGACTGCACAGGTTGTTTTGGTTGAAAACATTACTTCTTTGACAATCCCGAGCAACGATGGCCATCAATAGGAATTTCTGGGATCGTTGGAATCTAGCAGAAATCAATGAATTTGATTTCTTGCCTTGGCAGGAAGCTTGCTCGCCAGATCCACCACTTCTTCCGTCACTGGCCTTTCCACGAACTGGTCGCTTCCAACGATATCGGGGGTGATTGGTCTGCTCCTAAATCCCTGCAGTTTCATGTCATCGCCCGGTGTCATGGGATCGCTCAGGTCCATCGGCACATCTTGAACTTCGGTCAGCGCCCCCACCTCAAGAGGATTGAGGGACTCGAAACTCACTCCTGATAGGTCCATTGCCTCAACCTGCTGTCCCATGGCTAATTCGGGGATCTGAAACGAGATTTGCATCAGTCTCGCGACATACTTTGCAGTAGAGGGATTTTCTGTTGTCAGTTCAGTGGTGTCGGAATAACCACGTACCACCACTGCCGGTGGACCTTCCAGGGCGGGAATATTTTCGGACACAGCTGGCTTGTTGACAACCGGTTTCTTATCCTTTGCCTCTGTGGCAACCTAAGAGACAGAATGTACCAAGAAATTGGCGGAAACTCGATAAAACTGGCAATAAACAGACTTGCACGACGTTTACCTCAGACGGCAAAAGACACTTGGGGCTATCTCTGCGATAGAGAACGTAGTACAGGTCAATCACGTTGCATCGAGTACGGGCATCATGTGACATACCAGTGCTGCAAAATAAATGCAATAACAATGATGATTCATGGTTCTTCACGATCCAAAAGAATTTTTCAACGGCAACATCACGAACGTACTTCATTAATTTCCACAATCGCATCGCCAAATCTTCAATATTCAAATGATTCGGTTCCTTTTTGGTAAAGGGTGGCATCGAGATCATTGCCTGCAACACGTAATTTTTGAACTGGGGAACGGGGTCGTATTCGACGAAGTCCAGAAGAAATTCGACATCGTCGTGACTTCCTTCGGCTAAATCAACGGAACACGGGTTACAAATGTCTCAGGATCGTACAATTACACAAGACATTGGCATGTGGATTATTCGGCTTTACCGCTTGTGTAATCCACTAGTGCATCGATGGCAGCGCAGCGAACGTCGATGAAATGGCCGTATCCAGCGTAGCTTCGAAATAGCATCGGGCTGCCAGGGAGATGGCCAAATTTTTGCAGTTTGCGGATCGTGTGAAGACAGCTAGAGGCACATGAGCGTGTAGGAACAACATTAATATCGAAAAGCTAAAACTGCTTGGTGAAATGAAAGAATCGACCCTTTTTACCTAACAGTCACGGTGTAACGGTAACACTGCAGAAGCTTTTCCAGGTTTAAAAATCGAGTGACTTCTTCCAAGATCTGCTTTGTGTTCGAGGAAAGGGACTCTCCGGAAAACGCTTGATTGTCCTGCATTGAAATCACGAAGGTGACAGTCTCCCCCAGTGCGTCGATCAAGGCCGCCCGGTAGTAATTATCGGAAAACTGCGAAAGGCGGGCAGCTATGAGCAAACTTATTCCACCTCAAATAGCAGAAAGCAGCAAATGATCCCCACCTTGTTCTTTGAATTGTCGTTATACTTGAACAACTCCAAAATGAAGCGCATTACTTCCGGCGGACAAATGCCCTGGATGTTGCGGAGACCAGCCATGGCAAGGGGCATCGTCTGCAACGTGGATGACATAAAAAACCATTTCATCTCTTTAACACAAATCAAAGCATACCCCGCTTTGCATAATTACTTTTACGCTTTAGTACATTTTCCTTTAAAGTACTCGTTTTGGTCTCAAATGACACATAAATACGGGGGGTTTGTTTTACCTTCTGTATAAAATAATGCTGCAGATTGTTAAAATTGTTTTGCCGAACAATGGCAGGGCAGGAATAAGAACCGAACAGTTTCCTAAATATGGTCAGCATGGCCGGTGGTCCCGTCCATGTTGTCTCCATCGCGTTAGCCACCTGCAAGCGAAAGAATGATTGCCAATGCTCAGCTAAAAAATGTTTAAGAAACGGATTACAAATACAACATTTCGGCAACTTACTTTTGTTAAGCATTTCGATGCCCTGCATCGCACTTTGTAGAAGCATTGCTCGTTTTCAATAGTGTCAGTGAGAGCCAACCGAGTTGCGGGGGTGGGATATTGCTCGAGGGCTTTGATTGCCTGGTAAGAAGAACAAAATTTAACTTCCTTTCCTTACAAACATATCACGCGGCAACACCTCAAATTTGTCCCTGGAATAATATATGATGAAACGTGATACCTGAGCTTGGGCCGTGACATCTCTTTCGTACCGCAGCTGATACTGCCACTGGTAATCTGGCTGCTGGAAGACCACTTGGCGTAATAGAGACATGTCTGGGTCCACTCTGATCCACAAAACAGGCGAGTCTGCACTGCATTAGAAACAATGAGGTTGTATCAAAAACTGTGATAAATACAAAATGGAAAGGCAAAGTAGTCTAAATCACTTACTCCATAACGCTTAAATCCATATCCACTTCTTCTCCAGTACAAAGCGGAATCTTCTTCTTTTTATTCCTGAAATTTAAAACATCAGTTTATCAGTTCCAGCCTACACTGCAACAATCAGATACCACAAATGCTGCAATATCATCACCTCCTGCTCTTCGAGTGGCACGTTATGTCATGTTTGGCTAGAGTGCCTTCAACCTGAAGCGTGTGTTTGAACGTTCCATCCAATTCTTGCACTGTCACCATCAGAGGCCCCTAATAAAAGTCAACAGGGTTCAGCAAAAATTACCTTCAACAGGCTCGTCATAAATTAAATGTTGAATTTTGGAGTCATTTATGGTTATTTTTAACCTCAGGAAATTTAAATTTTTGACAAAAGCTGACAAACATACAGAAAATTCAACAAAAATGCTTATGCAAAACATACCACATATTTCTTTACACCAAGACCAGGGTTAGTCTCCTGCCTGATTTCTAATTCCAGGGTGTTCCTCTTTCGATTAAAAATAAACGAGCCGAAAAACTTGGCATGGCCTCCGTCCCGCACCCACTGTTCGAAAAACGTCTGCATGTCTTTGCCGGTGACGGTGAACACAGCCTTTAAAAAGCTCGACGTCGAAAGTTGCATGTTGAGCCAGGAGGTGCTGCTGCACTTCTGCAATGCCGCTTGACCAGCTAAAGACAACAATTTGTTGAAGACCTGGAGAAGAAGTTCGCGACCGATGCGATCTTCGAGCATTCGGACGATCAAGTGAGCCTTTTTGACCATGGCTTCCAGATAACGCCACGAGACGGTGTGAAGGTGATGCGTCGAGAAATAAAACCCAGTTTCCTTTGTCGGCGAGGAAGATCCACCTACAGAAGACTTAGTTGGAGAGCCAAATGTCGGAGGGGAGGCACTGCAATCCAACACGATGCCACCAAACTTTTGTTCGTACTCGACAACTGACAGCAATTCCTGAAGAAATATTACAAAAAAAAACTGAATTATTTGGTAAAGCCCGCATGCCAAAGAAGGTTGGTAATACTGATGCACACTTATAAAGGTCCCAACCTTGCGTATTAGCCACCTATAAGCATTATTTCCAAATGCCTGTTTGACAAAGAGACCACACAAGTAAGCAGATATGCCTTTCGGTAACCAAGCGTCAGACCTACACAAGATTCAGTAAATACCACAAAAATTAGCAGAATGTCTAATTCGAAAACGACGTTCGAGATGCTAAATCCGATCAAAATATCCATTACCATGAGTTCATGCTGATGAAGCAGCCGAAAAACTGTTCTGCAACTGCGAGTGCCATTTGCGTTCTCGAAATATACGTTTGGTCAATGATAACTTTGGGATGTAACAAATTGGTGCTATAAACAAATACATCTAATTAAAACTAAAACATCATAAGTAGATACATAGAAACACAAAACGACTTTCCATTTGATAATTCCACTTATAAATTCAATATAACTGGACAGTAATATCAAATAGCAAAATTAATCAAACACAAAAATCAAAATAACTATATCCAGAATGAATTTGGGAATACAAACTGATGCCAAATAAGTCCCTCAGACTGAATCACTCACCTTAAAATAGTCATCGTGGCATAAGACTTGATCTCATCGTAGGCCTCATCGACAAACACTTGCTTGTAGCAGGAGTAAGGATAACGACTAGAAAGTAACTCTTCATAAAATTCGAAAGCCTAGAAGGTGAAACATACCAATAAGAAAATCTGAACACATCTGAACAACCTATTTGTGTTTTAAATTTGCAATCTACCTCGTGTAAAAACATCGTGGAATTCTGCAGGATTGGCTTGAGATGCGGTAAGCAAAAGTGAGTTACTTCGTGCATGTGGGGGTCCACCAGCACATCAAAAGGCCTGGAAAAACGAAGTAAATTGTTCAATTGAGCCACGAATCACACAAATGTCAAAACACATTCTCTACTATGAAAGTCAGCCATACCCAACAGCCAACGCTATCTTGGGAGCGCAAGTGGGAGTCGCCAAATAATAATGAAAAGTCTTTTTTCTCATGTCCTGCGTGTACTGTACTTCTAAAAGCTCGCCGCAGGATACCGCAGTCATGGAAACGTCAACGGTAAACTCCAGGCGCCAAGTGCAGGGCTCAGAATAAGAGTCAATGCATGGGAACCATAACCTAAATGTTGCATTTGAAAAATTGACAATGATTAGCAGACAACTAATTTTAAAATGGGCAACCAGGCATTTAACAGTGATTGAACTCAAAACCGCCTTTCAAAAGATGAGATGATAACAATTTGAATTTGGACCTATTTTATTTGTTAACGAAAATATACGTCACCTTAATTATATAAATTAATCACTCGTTCCGATTACTCGAATTAAAACAATTCAGCTTCCCATTTTTCTCAAGCATTTAGCACACTAAAAACTGGCTTCGCCCACATCCCAGTGAGAAAGTAAAACTTACCGAGAGCAGTTTTCATGTCCGTATGTAAACACGTGAGCACTCCTCTAAATTGAAAAACAAAAACGTTTGGTTTGGATTTATCTTTGACCATGGTAATTTTACAAAGGAGAAAATTACAACAACAAAAAAACAAGTTACCTCTGCCATGGTGCCGTCTCCTTCTGGAACCACAAAATGAATTCCACCCGCAGGATGTTCCAACGAGAACTCGATACTGAGGCGTAGCGTCTTGCCCTCTTTAAACAAAATCAATTTACGGCATTGTTACTCAAATCAACAGTCAGGGCAATGTAGAGTTCAGCGCTTTGCTTCGTCTACATACCATGGACAAAATGCAGAGCCTCGGGTGGAATTTTGATGGTCAGCTCCCCATTTCCTAAATCACTGTCCACAGAGTTGACCGCTCCCAGGTGGCAATTTGAAAACACTTCCAAACTTCGTCTGGGCCGAAATGAAGCGTGAAAAAAGATAACGCACAACGATTAGTAATTTGAAATCAAACTCAAGAGACACCAAACGCTTTGACGTTTGCTTACTGATTGCCTTCTCCTTGACATATCTCCAGGGTAGGATCGCTGTACAAAAATGATGCTTCGATGTCGTTTATGCAAACACGATAGACACTTGCCGCAGCATTAAGGCGAATTCACCATTTTTTTAAAAATTAAACCAACAAGCTAAATGCGCAAACGTGCCCTCGTCCGAATAAAAAAGGATATGACATTGCTTGCTGTTGACTTTTATCCTTCTCAAATCTGTCCTCAAAGGAATCAGGCATAATTCCACATAGCCCTAAAAAGCAAATTCAAGAGGATAAAGAGTTAGTTTAAATGTCGAATGTTGAAATGCCATATTTGCTGGCGTATAAGGCGTACTTTTTTTTTTACAAATGTTTAAGATCTGAACAAGAGGTGCAGCTTATACACGCACTTTTCAAAAATGTCGATTAATGGCATCCCCTTTCTATCTACCCCAAAAGTAAACGCAAAAGGGGCTTCACCACAGGGGATTATGGTGGTTTTAAAAACAATTTTAATCTGCTTTTAGAAAACAAATTGACCTTCAATAATAAACTAATTAAAAAATTAGTTTTTTGAATAATTTAATTTTTATTAAAACTAAGGTTTAATTTAGGGATGAGGCTTATATGCGAGCAAATACTACACCTGGTAGGCAGGCTAATGATACCTACAATTAGAGATTTTCTTTGAAAGTTGATCCCTGTAATGCAGAGAATCTGGTGGGACGTAAAGAGATGTATATTAACCATAACATTCAGAGTAAACTGCAGGTGCGCTCGCTTGCATAATTATTAAATGATACAAATGAAAGGGCTTTAACAAACAAGTGATAAACTTTACAAACACATATTAAAGAGTACTTATAATCGGTATGGTCTTGGATTCTCCGCTATTCGATCCCCCTTCTTCATTTTCCTGCTGTACGGCTTGCTTTTTTACATACTGGCCGCAAGTGGACGGGTAATACCGTCGCTCATTATGTACAAGAACAACTTTATTTTACATTCAGTGACAATTATTATCCGAATCAACAATTTGAAAAATCAGCAAATTACGATATGATGATCCGAAACGTCGTCTCCAGGTGGCGCCACCATCACCGCGACGGAAGCGCCACCCGCAAGGAAAGCGGGTACTGGGTCGATTGCGGGAAATTTAAATATCGGACATCCGCCATCTTGCCTACTATAACTATACTATACTATAACTATAATTTATAATTAGGAACGGTAAACAAGGGACACATGAATATAACTTATGCCTACCGAGAAATCTTGATAAAGATTATGAGACGACACTAGCATGACCTACTAGATCAGGAGTGGGCAACCTGTTTTTAAGAGTAACCACAAATGCGTCGAATGAGAAGTAATGCTGGCCACACAATGTGAAACGTTTTGTGATCAGCTATTATATAATAACAGGCCTCATCATCAGTGTGTGATTGCAGCATCTGCTGCATTTCTTGGACATGCTTGACTTTTTTTTTAAATGTTGTTAATGGGAATGCCACGTAAGCGAAATGAAAAAAATAATTACTAATCCTGAATTTAATCCATATTTTGATAAATACATGTATTCTGATAAACATGTAGTAAACGCGAGTGTCGATTTTTTTAATTATGAAAAATTAAGGATGTTAACCTATATTAATCTACAAAACGTGTTCAAACGTAAGAAACAAAGATGTTCGAAAAGGCGAAGATGTTTTCGAAATAATAACATTAATGCGTTTTTGGTCCATAATTTCATAAAAAAAATGTTTACGAATACTAATTATTAAAGAAAGATCTTACACGTAGATGGACGTTTATACATTTTTTTAAAAAAACACGATAAAACTAGAGAAGCTGACAAACATAAATTCGCCACAATTGCTGTCCAATTCGCGCTTAATGGTCAATCTTCACAATTCCCATACAACAAGCATTTTTTTTAAATAAAATTTTAATTACTTAAATTATGCAGAGTCAATAGGCTTACGCATGTCCATTATAGCCTACAAATTATAACACTAATTACAATAATAACAATAATACGTATATTCCCAAATAGAAGGGAAATGATGAGTGAGAGTTACAAAAGCATCCTAAAATTTATAGCAGCAGCATTTCACGAAGTAGATCAATTCGAGTGAATGACACATGATGAAAATGTCATTTTCTGGACAGCAATTGAACGACCCTTGCAAAGGCACCCGATTGCTCATCACGCACTGCTTCAGCACACATGGCCAAATACAGAGGGGTGTTGCCATCAACGTCTTGGTGGTCCCGCTTGGCCCTATAGCGCAGCAGCAGCTTGACCACATCCGGATGACCGTTGCTGGCCGCCCAATGCAACGCGGTCATTTTCTTGACGTTTTCCAGGTGGACACCGGCACCATGGTTGAGCAGGAGTTTGCAAATGTCCAATTTTCCAGATTGGGCTGCCCACATGAGGGGGGTGTCGCCAGCGTAGTCAGTGGCATTCAAGAAGGGCTCGGAGGTCGGCTCTTCACTGTTGATCTTACCGATGACCAGCTCGACCATCTCAAGAAGGCCACTTGCAACGGCAGCATGCAGCACGCTGGAGGGATGCTTGACCACCACGGGGCTTGAGCCACTGTCCAGCAATTTCTTTGCTGCTGTCACATGGCCATTTTGGACGGCCAGGTAAAGTGGTGTGACATCGTAGCCTTTGAGCGGCTGGTCAAGCAGGGCACCTTGCAGCACTAACTTGGTCACTGCCTTGGCATGACCTTCCATGGCTGCCAGGTGAAGTGGTGTGAAGGCATCAACGTTGTTGGCCGCATTGACATCAGCACCAAACTGGCACAAGAGCTCCAGGATCTTGGCAAAGCCCTGTTCGGCTGCCAGGTGGAGTGGAGTGAAGTAACCGCAGTTAAGCAGGTGGACATTGGCTCCCCTCTGAAGCAAGACGCTGACAACTTCGGAGTGGTTGGACTGGATGGCCAAATGCAAGGCTGCGTCACCGGTGTTGATGACCATGTCCAATGAGGTGGCATCCACAGAACAGAGACCGCACTTCAAAGTAAAATTGTTAAGGTTTATGTTTAAAGTAATTAAAGACACTAAAATTAATGATCATTTTAATCAATTAAAAATATTAAACACCTAATAATTAAAATATTGTGTTTACATTTAATAATTATTTTAGCGATAACTATAAGTTTCACTTTTTAACTTTCTAACAGTTCATGAAGATTTTCGGGTCCATTCACGAAGAACATTTGCTTTCCGTTATCCTAGACATTCGATTATTTGAGTTGGATAATCGAGCTTCAATTGTATTTGTTATTTGATGCCTGAATATGTTATAAGCTAGAAAAACCATTTAAATGCATACTGTAAATGTAAGTGCAAAAAATAAATAATAAAAGACAGTCACCATGTCCACATCGCCATTCCTGGCAGCGTAGTGCAGCCCAGTGTAGCCCTTCCGGTTCCTGGCGTTCGGATTGGCGCCCAGTTTGAGCAGAGTGTCCACGGCTGTCTTCTTCTTGGACCAGGCTGCAAGGATCAAGGCCGTGTCACCCCTGTGGTTCGCCACCTCCAGGTACTTCTGCTGACCACTGGTCATCATCGCCCGCAAGACCAGCTGAATCATCTCCGCATCATCGCCGATGGCTGCTGCGTGCAGTATTGTGGATCCATCAGAGGTCTTGGACCAAACATCAGCCCTGTGCCGCAGCAGCACCTTGGCTGCCAAGCCTTGACCGCTCTCCAGCGCCAGGTAGAGGGCGCTCTTGCCGCTGTTCTTCAGCATAGCATCCACTTCAGCCCCGTGGGAAAGCAGGGCATCGACCACTTCAGCGTGGCCATCACAGGCAGCAGCATGCAGAGGCCGGAAGTGGTCCTCGGTGGCATGGGCATTGACCTGGGCACCACGTTCCAGAAGCGCATTGACCACCTGAAGATGGCCTTCACCAGCTGCCTCGTGCAGTGGGGTGAGGCCTTCGATGGTAGCGCTGTTCACGTCTGCAGATCCGTCCAGCAGCAGTTCGACTAGCTGCAGGTGTCCTAGACCTGAAGCCAGGTGCAGTGGGGTGGCCCCAGTGCTGCTCCTGGCGTCCACTGGCGCCCCTTTGCCCACCAGCGCAGCAGCAACGGCAGCATCACTCTGGGTGATGGCCAGGTGCAGCAGGGTCAGGCCATCCTGACTGCGGACGCTGACATCTGCACCAGAATCCAGCAAGACCTTGACGAGGTCCAAACGAGCCCCACTCTTCACTGCCACCTGCAATGGTGTCATCCTGCTGCCGTCTTTTACATTTACGTCCGCACCGCTGTCCAGCAAGAAGACGACCAGAGGGAGGTTCTGGAGACCGATGGCCAGCCGCAAGGGCGTCCAGCAGTCAGTGTCCTTGGCATCAACTTGGGCACCACTCAAAACCAGGTGCTGAGCAACCTCCAGGTGCCCATTCTGCGCAGCATAGTGCAAGGGAGTCTTGCCACGGTCTCTGTCATGGACATTGACCTCAGCCCCAGCGGCTAACAGAAGTCGCACGATGTCCAGGTCTCCGTGGGCCGCAGCTAGGTGCAGGGCGGCCAGCGTCTTCTCCAGGGGGATGTCCAGACTGGCCGCACGGCTCAGCAGGACGGCCACTGCCTCCCGATGCCGGCCTTCGATGGCCTCGTGGAGAGGTGACCTGTTCCTGTCGTTGAGGGCATCCACGGCAGCGCCACCTAGGAGGAGGACCTCAACGACTCCCGCGTGGCCAGCACGGGCTGCGGTGTGTAGCGGTGCGTTGTTCCACCGGTCAGTCACGTTGACGTTAGCACCCCTCTCCAGGAGAAGCCTGACTGCCTCCGGAAGGCCGTGGAAAGCAGCCATCCAGAGCGGCGTGAGGCCCTGTCTAGACCGGGCATTAACATTGGCACCACCGTCAAGCAGAACCCTCAGGAGGTCCAGTTTCCGGCCGGCGATGGCCGCGTGCAACGGCCGGACCCCGTGCACCCTGCTGCGCTGCTCCGCATCAGCCCCGGCCAAGAGAAGGTCCCGCGCCACATCCGCACGCCCGCTGCGGATGGCCTCCATCAGGGGTGTTAGGCCTTCCGCATCCTCCGCATCCAGGTCGGCGCCCTCGATCAGCAGCCGCACCAGGTGACAGGCGCCGGTCTGGCAGGCGATGTGCAGCGGAGTGTGGCTGGAGGTGTCTCGGCGATTGACGCTGGCGCCTCCGACCACAAGAAGCCTGGTCAGCATCCAGGAACCCCGGGACACCGCCGAGTGAAGGCCGCCTTCGTCCGCGTCGGCCCCGGATTCAAGCAGGGCAGCCGCAGACTCCGGACTGCCGGCATCGATGGCGACGAAAAGCGGAGTCCGACCGCGGGAGTCTCTGGCTTCGATGTCCGCACCGCGCCTCACCAGCCCGGCTATGAGCTCCACTCTTGCCTGGAATAAAAATAATGATGATAATAAACTTTATTCCATTCAGACAGAGGTCACGGATTTAGGGAAATGGAATCTAAATCGTAATATAATCCTAAATAAAGTTCCTAATAACATACGAGTCCGTGTAGTTTTTAAATGAATGTGATGATAATTAACTTAGTTTTAGGTGTGAAAATTTAGAAAAAAAACAACATTTTCATTTATCCAGGTCACTTTATCCAGGTTTCGCTGTATTTTATCTGTATCTTAAAAGCTTCGACCGTTGTTTGGGCATGACTAAATTTCAAAGATGTGAAACAAACCAGGTGAAGAGGTGTACTTCCGTCTTCGTTTCTGGCATTGATGTTTGCTCCTCCGTTGATCAGCATCTCAGCTACCTTCGCTTCCCCGGCTTCAGCTGCCAGGTGAAGCGGCGTGTTGCCTTTCTCGTCAACGTCATCGACTTCCGCTCTTGCTGTGATCAGCTTCTGGACTACCTCGGCATGGCCGTTGCGCGAAGCAAGGTGGAGTGCGGTGCGGCCGTGAAAGCCACACACGGCATCCACGTGCGCACCCTTCTTCAGGAGGACCTCGACGCAGGAGGTGCGTCCAAGCTCTGCAGCCAGGTGCAGCGGAGTCACATTGGCATCGCCACCCTGTCGATCCACACCACCTTTGTTGATCAGCAGGGTGCGGACGATGTCGACGTCCCCGTTAACCACGGCGCCGTGGATGGGTGACCACGGATTGGCCTGTTCTCTGGTCTCTGGATTCTGTTCTGCCACTGCTTCCGGAGAGCTCAATTGTGAGTTCTGCACCGATTCGGATCGAAAGAGCGATGTAGTTTGCTTAGAGTCAGTCTGGACACCTGCTGTCGAACAGGTTTTGTTTAATTCTGCTAGGTTCTTGTCAGCGTCTTCCACGATCGGTGATGCAATGGCACCCGATGGGATCGGCGATCCAATGGGTTTGGGAAGTTCTCCAGTCAAGTTCAGTGACTCGCGGAAGTCCTCGTGTCCGAACTGGTGCGCCACGATTGATGGTGTCTGAGAGTTGCAGTTCAAGGTGCTTGTCTTGGAGCCCTCAGCGATCAAGAGTGCTGCTACTTCGATGGCACCAGACATGGCAGCGAGGTGCAACGGCATGTTTCCTTCTTCATCAGTGACATTGACGCTCGCCCCGAGCCTCACCAGGGCCTCCGTCAACCGGAAGTCGTTTCTTGCAGCCGCGTAATGCAACGCTGTTCGCTGTCTGGCGTCATCAGTGTTGACGAATGCCGGCGTTGGAAGATGATGTCCCAAAACGTCCATGATGCCAGGATGTCCTCCTAGGACAGCCGAATGTAGAGGTGTCATGCCGCGTTCGTCACGCTCATCCACCTTCAGTCCCTTGTCCAGCAAGACCTGTAAGATGTCGGCGTGTCCAACGAAGGCTGCGTGGTGCACCAAGGTGTTCCTGGACCTGCACACATCGTGTGGGTCAGCACCATGATGCAAAAGCATTCGAACAACGTCAGATTGACCGTGTACCACTGCTGTGTGCAGAGCTGTGCCGTAGCTGTTGTCGATGGCATTCAGTTTTGCACCACGTTCTATCAAGAGCTCGATGCTCTCTTCTTGTCCAAACCTTGAAGCTTCGTGAAGTGGTGTGGAGTTCTCCTCATTGCGTGCATTGATATTGGCCCCAAGGTCCAGCAGGACCTTGACCACTGGAGGATGGGGGAGGGCGAAAAACAGCGGTGTAAAGCCACGAGAGGTGGTTGCATTTGCATCTGAACCATGGTCAAGCAATATCTCAACGACCTGCAAGTGACCACAGCTAGCTGCGACATGCAGTGCTGTGAGACAGCGATCGTTGGGTTGATCGACTTTGGCAGAACTGTCCAGCAGTGTCTTGACAACTTCATGGTGGCCGCAGAGCGAAGCAACATGCAGCGGAGTGTTGCTTTCTTTGTCCACGGCATTGATGTCAGAGTCGATCTCCAGGAGTCGTTTCATTAGAGACACTTCACCAGTCTCACAGACCGCATGCAGGGGAGTATATCCTTGCAGGTCCCTAATGGTCGCCAAGTCGATCCTGGATGTCCAGAAGTCGAGGTGGTCGCAACTGCACCGGTCGAAAACCTCCTGCTCGAAGGTGTGCCAGACGTATTGCTGGTTCTCCAACAGCGCCACCTGGCCGCTCTTCAGCAGTGCCATCAGGTTTCGCCTACAGTGAGCCAGTGTCCAGTAGCGAGAGGTCTTGATGATGGCCATGGATTCATCGTATTTGCTGATGGGCTTGGTCAAGACTTCATCACTGAAAGAGGCACCCAGGGCGTTGACCAGAAACTCTTTGCCCCCATTGCTCTTCAGCACATCTTGGATGGCCATCAGCGTTTCTCCATCAGTGGACAGAAAATGCCCAATTTGGGCAGTGATCAGCAACCGGTCGCTGATCAATGGTGCCAGGAGGCTTCCTGGGCGCAGGTAGTCCAATAAACCGATGCCTGCGAATGGACAGGCCAAGGCGACAGAAGCCTGGAGCACATCTTCTATACAAGCATACACTTCCTGCGAAGAATTGCTCTTGAGGCTCATCAGCGATTCCCAGACCAGTGACTCCAAGGAACACCTCAATGGCAAACTGCGCTTACAGAGCTGCAGCAATTCGGCGAAACTGTTGCAGTCGTTGACCACAACCCTGATGTGAGAAAGAGTTTCCAGAAAAGCTGAGTCGGAATGTCCTTTCCGTTCTCTAAAAGGTTTTCTAAGGTTCGGTGAAAGCATGGAACCATCATCACAAAGTGTTTCCGTTTGACTTGTTTGATTGGTTGGCTGTTTGGTTGTGGAGTTTAATGGATGCAATGTCTGAAAATCAAAATGATTCCTTTGATCATCCGCTATTTCCCTTGGAGTCCCCATTGTCAAAGGCGACTCTCCAGGGAGTCCAGGGACTTCACTCCGCTGAGGTTTGTTCAGAAAACCATCGAAAATGTGGCTGATGAATCTGTCCACCGAGCCCTCGATGGCGCCTGGGATTTTCCCGTGTCCTGAACTCTTATATTTCTGCACCACTCTTTTGAGTTCTGTTTGCGTGGTGGCATACACGAACCCTGCGCAGGTGACTTCCGCGCATTCGCAGTCCTTGCTGATTCTGGACTTCCGGTCTCCCATCGAAGCAAAGTCAGGTAAACTGCTTAGCAACTGACTGAATCTCACAATGATCCCATCAGGCGTCCTGGAACACGTAACAGGGTCGCAATATCCATCATCAGCTCTCCCTGATTTCTTATTTAGAATGTCTTCCTGGCTGGAGAAGGTGTACCCAAGAGCCACTTCCGTTCGCTCTGCACCCAAGCACTCTAACCCTTGTTGGACTTCGGCTTGAATCTTTTTCAAGAGATCTTGAACATTGCCATTCCGGTCAACCTCCAAAGGCCTGATGCACGCTGATAAGCTCTGGAGTGACTTAGATGTTGACTGATGGCAGAGCTGTGATATTCTAACGAGCAACAACCCTTGAAACCGATAAGCATCTTCCTGTCGCGCCGCCTGGAGATTCATGGTCAGCAGATCCAGGATCAGCTTCTCTCTGACTACCGACAAAGAAGTCTCTGGCGAAGACGTCATGGAAGTGCCATCCAGTTCTTCAACTCGACATTTGGCCTCGGTAATCTCGTCCTGCAATTTCTCCACGCATTTCTGCATGCATTTCACGGAATCCACACTAATCATCTGACAAGAGAAATTCCGGATGTCTTCCATCAACGAATCGCATTTGCCCACGTTGTCCGCCACGTTGTTGTCGAAGAGGCCTTGCAGAAGTTCGGTTTTCACCCTCATGACATTGTCCGCTACTAGTCTCAGCCGCTCGTGATCGACCAGGACCACCAGAAGACCACTCAAGCAATCCGTTACTTCTCCAAAGACAGTCCTCGGCAGGCCCAGCTTGTCACTTTGCTCGCGCAGACGCTCGACGTTGTGCGCCACCAGAGAAAACAGAAGCAAAGCCAGTTTGTGATGGTGGCGTCCCAGAGATCGTTCCTGAAATTCGATCCAAGAAGTCAACGCCTCATGCGTGGAGTGCAAGAGCTCGGACATCAACACTTCCGGCTTCTCAGAACTCTTGCGCGCAATGTCCCTGGCGGAAGTCATTAACTGAGCAATGCCAAGAAGACACTTCCGCAACCTCACTTCCTCTTCCAGAATACCTTGCATTTCCCTGTAGACACCTTCCTTTTCGACCCCCATAGATGACCAGAGTGATCCAGAATCATCCGATTCGCGATCGGATGCATCGAAGGGCCAAGAACGGAACTGCCGAAGAAGTCTCCGAACGAGGTCCACATCATTGGAATTGACAGCATCACGGATTTTCCCCCAGCCATCTCTACCCGTGTCTTCACAATCCACAGTGTCATCCACCGGATTCTTCCATAAAGGATCTTGAAGAACCGGAACATGCGTTCTACTCGTATCTCCAGAGAACAGAGCAGAAAGCTTGCTCAGAATTTCGTCAGCTCTAGAGTTCTCCATCTGGCACTCATCGCCCAGGTGCTGGAGTTTGGTGGCTGGGAAGCAGTTCCTGCGCAGGATGGGCTCGAAGTGGTAGCCGTTGCAGTTGGCGATGTGCACCGTGTTCTCATCGTCGTACCGCGGTGCCACAGACCTGGCACCGGAAGCGTTTATCTCGTCGTTGGTCCACAGACCCAGATCCAGGCCCCGGTGACGCTCAGCAACGTGCAGCTTGAAGCAGAATTCCTGGCACAGGATCCGACCTTCGATCTCCGGTCGCCCCCAGACCGGTCCATCCTGGAGCACCGGGTCGTTAACGGTCTCGGCGGCGGTGAATTCCACGCTGTCGATGTAGCGGTCCAGCGGAAGCTCATTGTTGGACTTCGCCTCGAAGTCCAGAATGTTGCACAGCCAGTGGCCATCACCGCTATGCAGGCTCCTCTGTGCGAAGCTCTTGCACACCATCCTCAAAGACTTAATGGTGAATGTCCCTTTCGGCCGGATCTGGCTGAGGCCCTGGGCCACCGAGTCGAAGAAGCAGTCCCCCTGGCCGGCCGCTTGACCGATGTAAAAGCTTTCCGGCAAGTGCAAGGTACGCTCCGTGGCCCTGCGGTTGCCGGTGAAATTCTCTCCAGGGGCTTCTGCAACGTCTTCTACCATCTTGGTGAAGCGAGAGTGCAGCTACACACGGATATCTGAGTAATTCGATTCGGGTTCTTGTGGAAGATAAGATAGCAGCCTCCTTGAGGCAATCGATGTGAAATGCAACAGGAAGTCACTGGAAACGAAACAATTATGACAATTATGAAGGCTGCTAGTTATCGCCATGCATTGGACGAAATAAGCAAACATATTTGAAGTGAGGAATTGAGTAAAAATACCAATGTAAAAAAAATTAAAATAAATAATTGTTATAGAGCAATGATAACATTCGTTTAAATGTTATCATGACAAAATTCCATATCAAAGATGATGGACCCTTTCCACAAATTACCAATTTTTGGCATTGTCAAAATTTTCGGCTGGGTTAATGTCATGGATAGTAAGATATTTCGTTATCTAAACTATCTTGCAACAAGTTCAGTATTCAAATGATTCCACGAATATTAAATTGGTTTAAAGTCAACTTACTGTTTCTGCCCACAACATCCACGAAGTTTGTGATTTGACATATTCGTAGTGAGGAAAATAGCCAACTCATACATGGCTATTTGTAAGGGCATTTGAGGAAATGCTGGAAAATACTTAAAAGTTGCTAGTAGCGATAGGTTACCGTACTTTGCCACGCTGATAATGGTGACGCATTATTAAAAGTTATACAAAGATAAGAATTATGACGAATCGGATAAGCCGTTATCACATCACTGAACCAGTTTAGACATTGTGCAACAGGTTAAGAAGTGCTTTTCAAACATATCTACCATGATAGTTTTATTTTCATTTTAAATGTTTCCTTTTCTCATTACTTCATCGAAATTCACCATATTTTTGTGTTTGCTGCAATGCCGATTCACGCGTTCAGCTGAATAATTTAGTTGAAAGTTCACATAATTTGTTACGGCATTTTATGGATTAAGTAAATTATCTAAGACATTATTTTAGGAAATTAATTTAAAAAGAAAAACATTTACAAATAAATCCATTTTGACAAATATTAAAGCATGTGTTATTTGTAAATCAAGAAACTGAACATGATCAAAACAATGTACAAGTGTTAATTGTGGATAAAACACGATTTACATATCTCACTACTCAAATATAGTGTACAAAAGTAATTTGCATACATTGATCAAGAAACATAGTGACAAATGGCACGAATGCTTGGTCCAGGCAGCTTTTTTTTCTTTCATAAGTTTGCAAATATACTTACAAGGAATAATCAAGTTGTTTGTAAGCAATTTCTTCGTAATTGATTAGATAACATGTTATTCGGCTTACACGTTCGTCCTTAAACTATTTACCAGCCGATAGGTGAACCAATTGATAATCACAATTAAAATGTACATGTATTGGCACTTTAAGGTACGTTAGTTAGTATTATGCTATTCAGGGTTAGTCAAAAATCGACATTTTTATAAATTAACTGAGCCTGTGCAACGTGTGAAACAATTGTTGAGCGACCCCAGGTGTAAAGAAATGTAGTGAATAACAATACTCCGAAAAGCATAAATATTTTTTAAAGAAAATAACGCATTTTGTACTAGCATCATCTTCAGATTCTCTCCATAAAGATCAGCATCGCAGATGAAGTAGACATGTGGGGCCTCTAAATAAATTTGGCATTCGTCTTCATTAAAAGGCACTTCAGATAAATGATCCAATAATTACAAAATAAAACTGACTGGTATAAGGTGACCAATAACATTAAATTCCTTTTAAACTGCTGTAATATTAACGTATCAACATAACCCAACTGCACGGCGTACACCTTTCAATTAACTGAATATTCCGATTATAGAATGTGCTCAAAAATGAAGGCACTTCCACAAGCAATTCATGATTTATTTCTAACAACTTATAATAACCTCTGTAAAAATACCAGCAATTCGTAACGGACATAACCCACCAAATGACAACTAAAAAATGGGGGATTAGTTAGCTTTTTGAGTGTCCGATAGGCTTTGAATTCTACGTCAACATTCTACGGGTAGAAAATAATTACTAAAACACACTTACGAAGGGCAGCATCTTAAAATGCTATTCACTGATCTCCCAAGTCCAAATGAAAATAACAACGGTATTATTTAGAGCCTTGTAGTTTGCTTTTTACGGGATAAATAAATTACTTTACAACTTTTTTTCTACAGACTCGCACGACCTGGAAAAAAATATACTCTTCACAATTTTTGTTCAGGTATATTATAGTTCAAACACGAAAACAAATTCATAAACGTATTTTTTTCCTACATTTATATGTACAAAAAACGCTAAAATTTCCAGACTGGCATCTTGTCGAACGCTGTTACATCATCACGGTTTTCCAGCACCAACGAAATTGGATTCAATCACAACGAACTGCTATTTTGGCTTAAAATAACAATCCACGCAGAGTTCTTTGACGCCTCATAAAATCGTGTCCTTGTCTGTTTCAGGAACTTTGGAGAGAGATCTTCTCCTGTTATTGGTCGAGATGCTGTCATCGGCTTTGACCACGTTAAAGCGGCTTACAGGAGGGTTCATGACCGAAGCGAAGGGCCTCCTTCGTCCGCTTTCTCGTCCATAAGGGGTGCTGCACCTCCGGTTCCTGGCCTCCACAAGAGTGGCGCGGCGAAAGCTTCCTTGAATACCACGGGGAATGGACAATGCTGAAAACGGAAAATGATAAAGGGGGGTGAACTAAATCTACTAACTAACCTCATCGTTTCTCAAACTGCAATGATCGGCGTCAAATATGTTTCCCGCTACCCCTGATCTGTCCCATTTAGAACAAATCAACAATTTGTTATGTGGTTAAAAGCACGCCATTTTGATTCGAAAACAGGACCAAAACTGATGTCATCATGTACATCATGATACATAAATAACATCCGTTTTATGGCATTCGTGATCTTAACAAATCAATAACACATAGTTCCAATTTTTCAATAAATGACTTCTCTTTATGGAACGCAGGACTTCGATTGCCAATAGATGTCATATTTAAGTACCATTTAGCGCATCAGTGGTTCTTAAGGACAATTTTTACTGCTGTCAAGAGATATCTCTCGCACTTCATTTTATTCTGGTTAATATTTATCGTATTATCATTTTTATTATTTAGAAAAACTGGCTAAAATATAAAATGTGTATTTTAAAAAAAATATCGATTGCGTCTTTTTCCGTCAATATTATCGTTTTTCGACATGGCACATGTGTGAGAAATACCAAATGCTGTGAGGTCTCTTTAGTCCGCTAGACCTCCCTCTCCTAATTACACTAATTGGAGTTTGAGTTATCTCGAGCAATTTCGGATTATCAACCGAGGGGAAAAAAGCTTAACGATTTCAAAACCAGTGTTATTTGGCATTCTCGGAGATGCACTTACCGTCCCAAAGGGAAGTCTTTGGTTCATTGCCATCTTCGACTGTGTAACTTGCCCGCCAGTCGGTATTCTGCAAAATGATAATCAACCATTATTTACGTTACAAATTGCATCGGCAAATCATCCATTGCTAGAATGCGACCACGGCATGCTTACTCTCGGTGGCAACGTGAGTTGATTCCCAGTAACACGAACAATTGTTTGATACACTTCGTCATCTTCAGCTGCCCTCTAAAAAATTCCACAAGTATTAATTTTACGCTTTTTGTTATTTTCTAAAAAAAATGCTCTTTTTTGAAGCCTACATTGCAAATAACTACAGTACACATGCTATCAAATCAGCAATTATCAACAAACGCGAAAGGAACAGAATGACTATTTACCAATATGACATCATCTAAGTCACCATCACTTTCACTTTTCACTTTCTACAAATACAAAAATTCGACACTGAACATCAGAAAACTACAATCTTAGAAAACGCTTCTTTTTTAATTATTCGTTTTGTAATGCATAATCAAGAAAATAATATATATTTACATTGTTTTAAGAATAAAATTAAGATCGACTCACGTTCCACTGTTCTCTGAAGTCGCGATCGCCATGATGCACAGACCTGTTATAATCTCTGGCAATCTGGTAAAAGAAAATAAAAAACATCAAACGTATGAAAAACCACAAATACAAGTTTTCAAAATTAATATCATCATTTCATTTTCCAAAGAGTTCTAGAGTAATCTTACCCTAATATCTTCTCTGAAAAATCGGCCAGTGGCTGGCATGCTTCCCAGAGGTGCTACCTCCTTAACCTATTAAAGCACAAAGCATCACGAATGTCATTAAACAGAAAAATTGTGGCTAATTAAAACAATAACTGGAAATGCGATAAAAATTACCTTAAGTACGGCGATGGCGGCAATAATGATGCTGCCAATATTAACGAGAGATAAGCACAGGCTTATGACGCCTAAAGTAGCACTTTCGTAGGCCATATTGTCAGAATACTGCCAGTCGTATTCCGATGGTGGTAGCAGTGATTCCCTATTTGTCACATTCACCAATGCGTCGTTATGCTGGTACTAAAAAATCGCAAGTGAAACATTTTCATTAAAAAGGATAATAAGAGTGTTAATAACACCCACAATGTTTACATTTTTAGAAAATAGACATTTGCTGTTTGGTCCAAACTTTGATAAATCGAAACAAAAACTTGAAACGAGAAAGCGGAAAAAATTTCTCATCACGAAAAATATATTTTCTTCAAATTATTTAAAAATTACACTGAATTATCATTTCAAATTAACATGTTTCTACTTTGGCCTAACATTTCTTACCTGTCTAGTGATTACTTCATCAGCAATAGCTTTCAAGGAGACGATAACAGCATTCCCCCAAAGAATTCCCTAAAATTGGACAGCATGCAACGAAAATTACCATTAAAATGTATTACTGCAGTGACGGATTATAAAATGTACAACGATCATTCAATTTCTCTCGAACATTTCTAAAATTCATATTTAATGTCAAGATGTATTTAATTATATTTTTTTCATAATTAATTTATAAATTTTAAATTAAATTTGCTAAAAATTAATTTCCCTGATGTTTAATTGGTCGTCCACCAGGGTATCAGCTATGGTTTATAAATTCAAAGTATTCAGTTTATTGATAAAAAAAAGTAAGGAAATGTGAAAACAAAACCATTAAATAAATGCTAAAATGGGGCTTCACTGCATGGCTAGTATGTATTGCGGGTTGGATAACGTTTTTCAAATTTTTAAATTTGTTTTATAAATAAACGAGACGTTTTGGAATTATAGACCAGAATTGAAAACCTGGTGAACCACCAATTCTACACTAGAGAAAATAACTGTAGCAATTATAATAAGTAATTGAAGCAAACAATGTAGGATTAACATTTTCGCATGGTAGGCATGCGTTAGGCTCAGCCTTAAAGACCACGTCCTAAAAAATTTACTTACACAATTAACGCAAGGTGGCAGCAGCGAAGCGGAAATGGCCACACCAACCAACGACGACATATTGGCTCCCACCACAGACAGGGCCACACCGGCCCCTGACGGAAGAGCGACGAGAACGCCTACCCACAAGGCACGAGTCTGACCTCTGAAAATAGGCATAATTACAGTTAATAACCCCCGTTTTCGTAATTAATAAACAAATATAGTTTTCGTCTTACCTGGCAAACATTTCAGGCGTTGGCCAAGGACCTTTTCCCCACTTTATTGCCCAAGGAGCGTTTATCAGACCCAGGATGAAACCTGAAATTTAGTTTTTTAATTTTAAATACACGTGACACAAGAAAAGGAATTGAATTTTTAATAAACGTAAAGCGAAGCTTATCTCACCAATTGTAATGCACATGGTGAGCCCTAGGAGCTCGTTTTTAAGTCCCAATCGAAATAAACTTTTGTCGCTGACCACGGCACCGAAACAAATGGCCATTATAGGTCCCTAAAGAACGAAATAAACGATCACAATCATATCAATATGAAAGCATAAAAATTACTCGCACATTTTTTTACTAAAAATACTTATTAGAACGGCTCAAGTTGGTTATCCCATTTAGAATCTCAGTAGTTTTTTTTAATTTGAAAATGTCCAGTTTATTCAACAAAAATAACTATGCAACCTCACAAAACATGATTTCCCTCTCATCAGAGGTTGCATAGTGATTTATTGCATTTTTATACATAAATAAGGGCCTTTTGAAATTATAAAAAATAACTCAATACCTCAGTGGGCTTCTAATTCTACGCAAAAAATAAATTTAGCAATTATGATAAGTATTTGTAGCAACAATGTGGGAGTATTTTTGTGCGTGGTGGGCATCCTTTTGGCTCAGCCTTAAGCAATAACATGTTTACTAAAAAATGAGCATTACCATTAGAGGACTGACGAGCATACTCGCTACGATGGAAACTGAACTGCTATCCATTAAACCGAATCCAGCAATTAACCTGCCAAAAGAACAGTCCATAGTAAACAAATAAAACTCAAGATTGCTTTCTTTGCCGTCGGCACTCCATATCTTTGTAAATTACGTTCTCGTGTTTCAAATCAAAAGGAAAGCCTGAATATGGAAATGCTTGACAACAGGTTTCAATTTCCCATTAGCGCTATCATTTTTCAAATCAAATAACCAATTTCCAGCGTATATTTATAACACTGGATTTGAGCGTCTCCGTAGGGTACATCGTGATTAATTATTTTTTCTACCATAATGTTCGTAAATAACGGCTTTCGCAGTTTAAAATTCTTTTGGTAATAATTTCGAAATTGGTTGCAGAAAAAACAATCAATGAAATGAGATCACCAACCCGGCCAAGATGATGAAAGCCACAAAATCAAAGGTCAACGTTGCCCCTGCACGGACACCATCCACTACCTACGTGTGCAATGAAATCAGTAAATGCCATAATTAATAATGAGGTAATCCCAAAATCAGGGGTATGACTTATGCAAGGCGATCAACAGGATTTCTAAAGTCAATTCAATCACTTAAAACTATAAAAAAAACTACAATAAACTATATAAAAACTATAAAACTTCACTACAAATAAATTAAAATTCGCAGCGTTAATTTTCGGTAAAACTATTCGGGTTATTTTTTAATTAAACAAAAAGTGATTTAAACGTTATTATATCACTAATTTACTCACGGTACTTTCACACTAACGGAATTTTAACTTGTTTTAAAACACTGGTAGCTTAATGAGAACAAAATTTAATTGTTGAGGTGGTTAAATACATATTTAAAATTATTTTGTAATTATATGTTTTCGAAATTCACTAAAATAAACTTAACTTAAGGCTAACTTATTGATTTTCGGAAGAATTCGAGTGCATACCTGAGCGACTGTCAACCTTGCTTTGATGGATTTCATGAAGGCGCTTTTTTTGTCATCTCTGCAAGTAAGTTAGCAAATTTTTCGTCAATAAATAGCCAGTATTTTCACGCCTAAACATGTGGGGGGAAACTCACTTGGCATCAGCCAAAGATTCTCTGTCGAACACGCTCGATTCTTGATTAAGTTCATCGTGATCTCCTTGGCAGTAAACCGAACAAGGCACCACACTGATGAAATCACATTGTTATAAATGAAATTAGGTTTATGGTTTTTCTTCGCGCATTGAAATCCACCAGCCACTTACCTAACCGACGACTCTTTAAACCGGCCGATTCCTAACACATGCAAATGAGATAAGATGGTTTCGCACTGCTCTTGAGATTCGCAAGGAAAGACGACCTAATCGAGAACGGATGAATTTAATCAGTTATTGAGGTGGACATGATTTATTCATAATAAACTTCCATTTGAAACTTTGAAGATCGAAAACTAAAAGTAATGAAAAAGCTTTGAAATTATCAACGGTTCATTATATTTTTTCAATTTAGACAGACAGGGAACCATTACTTCTTCCATTATTGTATTTTTCGCAAAAAAAAAAGAAATATTTAATACTAAATTATTTTAATAATATTATAATATTATTTCGTACAAAACAGATTGAAAATAATTATCTGAATTCATTATCTAACAGCAACAAAGGCTCATTCGATGACTGGTGCTCTTTAACGATTTAATAACATTTAATTTAAGATCTTGTAATACTTGACGACTTTCAAACATTTGCATTTATTTGTATGTATTTTAAGTTTTTTTTTAATGAAATTTTAATGTCACAAACTTATAACCAGGTGTTTTAAAGAAAATTAATATTTTCATAGCATTTACGAATGTTTTTCGTTAACCAAATGTATCATTTTCTATCTGAATGCTGTATAATTTTACAAGTTTAAGGCTTTCTTTTTTAGGCTTAAAACTGTCAGTGAAATATAAATCGGCAATATTAACTACAGTACTTTATGAACTTATTTTTTTCATCAACGAAAAAATTGAATTAGCATAAATTGCCATTTGATGTTTTATCGTATTTCGAACATGACTCAACACTTAAGTTTATCAATCGACAATTGTTTATACGTGTACGACGTAAATGTACCAGCGTACAAAGATATCGAATTCTATATCCATGTATGGCACGTTGTAGACAATGATATTCAAACTATTTCAGAAGCGCAATCTTCCCTTTTCGTCAACTGATTTTTTTATTTCGTGATTTTGTGTCACTGTCAGATTAAATGTCATTAATAGACTGATTAGCGGCGTCTACTGTCAGAAACATTGCCGATAGTTAAATTAAAATGGTTTCCACAACACGGTGCTAACAAGTCGTGAAACATTTTTCGGATAATAAATCAGTTTTAATTTGTATTGTTTGGGATGAATTGCTTATAGGTCTTGTAGACCTTGCACTATGTCAATGAAATAACGTTAAATCTCGCGCCGAAGTTACAGCAACGCATTTTTATTATGAGATATTGACCGTTACATTGCATTCCTCCCAAGAAGCTTCGGAATTTTATAACGGCCAATAATAACTTAAAATATTTAAGGTGCAAGTAACCATTTATAGTTCATAGAATATTTTACAAACACATGTATTTATTCATTGAAAATATTAAAACCGTATAATATTGTTTTGGATAATAACACATACTCTACAAACAATACAACAATAACAATACAGCACTTCCGAGCATACCTGATGGAAATTTTGGTCTTGGGTCAGTAACCATACGGAACTTTCCAGTTTGAAGTTTGCCAGAAGCAACCGCAGCTCCTGAAGAAGTAAACAAAATAATAAACATTTTGAGAACAAAATGGTGCAGAGATAATGTCATGATTGCAGCGAATTCAAGCTAACGTTTTCCGCAGAATAAAACTTGGTTTAAATCTTGGATTTCACACCTCGAGGCTGATACAACCTCTAAAATGTACGAAGTTGCATATATTAAATCAATGCGTCATTAAGGCCGATTAAGCGTATCAATTGCAGAATTAATCACTATTCATCAATTCATGAGGTGTTAATAAATTAATACCCGAATGTTAAGATCAATCCACGGATATTCATGAGAACGCGGTGCATGTCGGGATGTTGGTGCTGACTATTGGTAAATCTTAAATCAAATCGGCACGTTCCCTAATTATGCCAAGGCAGGGATTTATAATTGATAAAATTAATGTTCTAATGATCGAATATTGCGAGCTAGTGGACGCCATAACTGTCCATTAAGGTGCGACCACGTACTCATCAGGTATCAATAATTCCTCGCCACGTCAATATTTCGCACATATAAGAATATGCAAACAATGTTGAAAAGTTTGAAAGCTAGGTCCTGTTTTAAACATTGAGTTGAGTTATTAAGCGTTGTTTAAAAAACAACTGTCAATTTTTTATAAAATGAAATAGATAAATATAATACCCATGTAGAGCCATTGGATTACAAAAGCATTTAAGTATGTAAATGTCGCCACCTTACTATGTTGACCGCCTGCCTACCTTGATGATTGACCACGTTTTGAGACCCCACCGTACTATAAAACCCTCTGTATGTTGACCGATGTGATGTTATTTGTGCATAAATACACATTAAGTACGTGCATTTAGTTTAGGATAAGCGCCTATAAGTCATAAATACACTTTAGTCAGGGAAATGCATACGAGTAACTATAGTAAGTTGTGAATTCTTTCTACAATTTTGAAAACTATCTTTAAAATGTAAGGTACATGTTTTAATTTCAAATAAAATGTTAGTAAATTCAATATTACACCATCTGACTCGTGCTGTTTGAATTTCATCTTGTACCCGGTCAAAATCGGTCAATGTAAGCTGGTGGTCTGTATAGCAAGGTGGTCAATCTAACAGGTTTCCCTGAATATTATAACTACATTGTGAAGTACCCATAATTTAGAAATACAAACGATTGCTAAGCTACCTGTAAGCCCTTTTGGCCTTGAGCAACATCTCTTGTTGATGTTTTTCTATTGATCACAATCTTTGTTACTTGAAAACCATATGTACATGTAACATGTAAAGTGTATTGATCGGCTCAATCAGAAATGTCTTCCACGTACTAAAAATCGTTCTCCTCCTCTTCAAACAAAACTAGTAACGCTTCTTTTTCTCCAATTCCAATCGTTTTACAACATTGCCAATTATTTTGAGCCAGAATGTACATGCACATGATTATTTCATTTCGTGATTTATGAAGAAAGTTAATTATGAGGAAAACTCGTCTAAGCTTCAATCACGTTTTTTTTGCATTATTGTAAATTTATTAAGACTATTTACTTGTAGGTCTTACTGAAATAAAGTATGGGTTACGAGTATGAATACTAATTAAATGCGTAATGCATATAGGAAACAGGTTTTCTATGCTCTGTGAAAAAGACAAAAAATCACTTCGCAATAATTGTATTGAGCTTGGAAGAACCCGGGGAAATACCTAAACGCTCATTAAATACATATTGAATATTAAAGGTCTTTTAATTGCACCGGTCTTGAACGCCAATACGAGAGGAAAACAAGTTAACGAGAAGCGTAAATGAAAACCTGTTTAACCTTCACTGGCTATAAAATAGAGCAGGAAAATTGCTAGGTAGGCTACATGAATCATACGCATACAGTATATCAACGCGTCTAATTAGTTACATACGGCCACCTGAGGAAATCAATCTGAAAACAATTTAGTTTTAGTTGGCAAGCAATACACCAATCATTTTAAACGATATTTTTGAAAGTGGTTTCATGACTAGACAGGCATTATTTTTGGGGTACCTGGTGTGTGTAGAACCATGGAAATGTAATCACTCATTTCTGGAGTATAATGATGTTGTCTTTATGAATATATTAAACAGACATTAATGAAGTTATTTGAATATTAATGATTGTCACTTAAGGATTCTTCTGTTAATTAATTGGGGAGTCAAATGATGCCTTCATATCCGCATCTGATGTATTTGCACTAGAGAAATTTCTTCCAATTAAGTTATCATTGTGGCCTGATATTTAAAAGATTGTTTAACAGGGCATATTAGACGTTAAATGAACGTTACATTGAAAAATCAATCAAACGGTGAATTGGTTACCCTTTATTTTCACCCAGTCTATCCAGGGCCGAATTAATCGCATATGGAGCCCTACAAGCCCAACCTAGCAATGCTATAATTACACATTTTACGAATTTACGAAATGTTTCTACTATCATAAATGATGCATTTTTGCCCCTTTTTTACTGTATGTTTTGTTCCTAATTATCATTAATAAAACTTTTCACGAAAAAAAACTTGAATCACAAGTGACGGACTTTAGAGTTAACTTTTCATAATGTTTTTGGAAATACTTATCATAATTTTGCTGTCATAATTTCATAATTTTTAAAAAGTATTTGTTATGAAAGAAATTACATAGGCGGAATTGTTTAACATAAAAAACTAGACTACATTACAGATGATAGATTTTTGGCCGCAATTCAACTCAACTCGGTACCCAAACGCCAGCAAATATGCCATGTGGTAGCGAAGGGGAAGGGGGAGAGAGAGAGAGAGAGAAATGGTGTTATCCATCAACACATGTTGATTTCTCATTTTTTTATTCAGCGATTACCACCGCATTTTGACGATCACCATAATTATTGCAACACTGAATTTCTTTTAGCTTAGGGCTATCCTTCGGAAGACAATTTTCTATAAAAAGTTCGCTTAAAAGGTAACTAATAAATAAAAAGCCGTAGGCGAAATGGCTCTGAAAATCAACTGAGCTTTACATAGCAAATCGGTTCTTAGAACCTTGACTTTTACTTAATTTAAAATATTGAGCGCATTAAAACACGGGCCAGTTTCTCTTGGGCATCTTGAGTACACTGTATGTGCTTTTTTGCTTTAATGGTTAATCAGCCACTGAATTCTGTACAACTACTCTCTTATGAATTAACAACACCGCGTGAAATTTATTGCGTTGCCTTTAGGGCATTTCTTATTTCTTCATCGATACACACGCAGTACCTGACAGGCCATTTAATCGATTTCTTATAAGCTTTCAGTTTAATAAAATAATACAGGTCAGTATATACGAGCGTACGGACGGTCATAAATTGTATGGGTTTTGGCTTTGTCCAGCCAAGCCTGAAGGACATCTTCATTGGTCGAAAGTCCATGCAATTTTCCCCTGAATGAATCTAGGGCCACCAAACGGTTTTGACCTCGGTCAGAAGCCGGAGTGAATAATTTTCCGATAAACAATTGCTATGCAAGAATGCGGTTTTGTGGTTCAGGTTTAGGAGTTTTAAGAAAATTTAACGGATGTGGTGCAATGCAAAATCCGAGCAAGAAGTAGGAGAAAGTGACAGTTCTTCCCAAGCACCGATCTAGAATTAACCAGAAAACTTCGCCAGAAAGGGGTCACGATTAAAATCCTTGAGAATTTATCTCGGCCTTTCTAACGGCAAGGTTAATATAAACCATTTAACACGACACTTGGCTACTACGAAACTGGCAATCAAGCACAATCCAAGGTGTATACAAATGGCAGCATTTAAAACCCGATAATTTTATTCTTAGCTGTTGCACAGGGCATAGCCCTCATTGTCAACTATATAAATTAAATGGAGGCCATCACGGCTTTATCAATATAAACATGTTTTGTTTTCCACCGACGTTAAAAAAACACAATCTAGCAATAATATCGCTCAGTAGATATCAATATGGGGCAATCGTCTGTTGTTTAGGTTTCGATCACATTTAAAGACTCCCTGATCGGGTGCAATCATCTGGTGCCTAATTTCGACCTTCTTGTGATTGAAACAATCCAAACATTGTTGCTTTCTAAGTAACTTCCAGACCTCGCCAACTACAGCATCCTGCATCCGCCAAGCGACATACAGTAGGAAAGCAGTTTCTTGGGTGAGAAAAAACGGAACCCTGATCGCTCAGTACAATTTCGTTCAGAATAATCGAAGGAATCAGAAACGCCGAAATGAAATTCACAGCAAAGAAATGTTTAAAAAACTTTTGGAAGAAAAATTTAAGGTAATATAAGAATATTCACAAAATTTTGAACAAAACTGTGTGAGACTTACTTTAATGAAAGGAAATTTTAACCAACAATGAAGTTGAATCGACATTGGCAAATACTTTGAGCAAATTGAGTAGTTCGTATTGATTTATAATTTTCAGATCCACCACTTATTTCCAAATAACGATCAATGGGGGTAACAAACTATCTATCAAATCTAGTAATCCACGTTTATTCAAATCCCTTCAAAATATCATCAACAGCAAACTCTCAAACAGATTTGCATTTAACTATCTCGCATGTAGTTTCATTTTTATTATAAATTCTTTAAATTAGATATCTTTAAATTTGATAATAAATTAGGTAACAAGTTTAACATTTCTGTTCAAACTGACGTTATCTGCAAAATTCCCCAATGTATATGCATTAGATAACAAGTTTAACAAGTTTAAAAAATGAACCCAATGACCCTGCCAAAGTACAATGTGTGTATCCGTAGAGTGGTGTCGACAATGACGATTTCGTCCTTCAAAATTTAATTGCCAGCAATTCAGAAACCGCTTGTATGAACCGCTTTTATTTACTTTAATAATTTTAACGGCATGACTATCCCGGTCAATATTTTTCCGAAATTCTCCAGACATTTTTTTTGCTGCTGGATTATCCACGCTATTCATCCTAATCAGAGCCGTCATTTAGGTTGCTGAGTTGATGATCATTCAGTGCTGTGTATATTACACTTGTCTTTACTCCATGGCATCTAGCAGCCATGGACGGATCGAAGGATGCGAGGTTTCAATTTAGTATGGGACTGTCAGCAAAGATATGTCATATGGTGGTCGTGAAAGAGGGGAGGGGGAGTGAAATATAGAGGGGGATAAGTAATCCATTAACTCATGTTATTTTTTTATACAGTATTTATTACAATTATTCAGCAGTTACCACAGCATTCCCATTAGTACATTTGTGTGCAACTTTTAAAGAAAAAAAATATTTGCCTTGGAAATTCCCAGACAAAGAATTTTGTTCATAAGGTCCCATGCATTGAGTCCCCCTTGAGTCTCAGGTAGTGTCTCCCAATTAAGAGGAGGCCCTTGGCCATTTGGGAAACGCTCTCATATCCCTGGTATTTTAAGCGTTGACGAATCTAGCTCCTGCACACGAATCTCGATTATAAATAGCCTATGATGAAATAGCCTATTGGCCAAACCAGTAATTTTACTAATTTGCCTACCCAATGTCATCAAGAGTCGAGACAGCCATCGTTGTCAGACCACGTCAAATCCTCAATCCTCAAAATAATTTTAGAAAAGCCTTTATTGCGTGCAGCGAAAGAAAACAAATAGGACGAAATACTCACAGATTCCATACACTGCTCGACGGCCTTATCGTCCTTGTCCGGCGACAGGGACGGAGAAGAGGGCGAGGAGGTTCCATTCTGAAGGATGGCGTTGTTGGCCTTCCTCTTCTTGCGTTCCTCCTTGGTCCTGCGGTCGATGGAGTTTGCATTGTCCGCCAAGGAAAGGAAGGAAGACGCGGCAGTCACCAGATTCGGCGTGGAGTTGGATCCGCTAAAGTTCTGGGAACCGTTTCTCTCCTCCTTCGCCCTGGTCTTCTCGTCCAATTTCTTCTCGTAATCGCGCCTGGGTATATAAATAACGAAGACGGCGGCCATGCTGCAATGTTTTCCCTTTCCCACAAATCCAAAACCAAAGTAGCTTCAATCCCGGCAACTAAATATAGTTTATGTTCACGCAGCTCTGGCAGGTCCCCAGAATTTCGATTCCTGGTTTGCGTTTGGCGGAACAAACCACTCCAAAAAGTTACCACAAAAAAACGTTACATAAAAAAGCGAGGCACGTCCGGTCAATTGTCAGCCATCGAAATTAAGCTCCGATTTCTCCAAACCTAACGGTCGCTGGCAACTACACGCTGGGAACGCGTGGCGGCATGCAGAGCAACTCACCGCGTCCGAGTTTACCTGTCGAATGCACTGTTTTTTAATCAAAACTTGGAGGTATTTCAGTGTCAGCTCAGCCACTTGTTTGACGGGAGGGTTGGCCCAGATTGAAGAAGGCGCGGCCTTTTATCAGCTTGTTTACACTTCCGTCCCATGATGTCAGCAGCCACTGTCGATGCTGCGGATCATTTGAAATTCCCTGATTGCCTGTTTCTCAACAGGACCAAACAGGCAACATCCTGGAACGAAGGATAGGAAGAGGAGTTAATCAAAAGTGTTTTGAAATAAATCCAATAAGCTGTGAAGCATCGTCCCATGGAATGTTATTTGCTTAAGAGTTAGAAGAACGGGTACAACAAACCCGTCGAGATCGCTGGCTTTTCCCGTGATACAAAATGCCGGAAAACATTTCTTCGCGCTTCTCTGTCACAAGAGCCAACGTCAGCGCTAATTTCAATACTATCCACACTTTTAGTTACATTCATCTCATTTTTTATCATCAATTTTGTGTGCGACTAACTAGAAGATGAAGACTGCGCATTATACGCTTCCGAACTCCACGAAATGGAACGCGATCTCGTGCCTTGTTCGAAAATCGCGCGTGAGCGTCACGTGATGGTCATTCTATTCGAATACAACGATGCCAGACAGAGCATCGCGAAACTTCCAAAAAGTGAATGATTTGGCAAAAATAAAACTGGGGTTACCAAGTTTTATAGGAAGTCGTCTAATAAAACCTTATACATTAACACATTCTAAAATGTGCATGTCTCTATTCTATTCGTTAAAATGCACGTATTTAAGCCCTAACGTTTTTTTTCACTAATATTAATTTGGACAGTGTTAGGTTTATTTGTTTTCGAAGGTTGATTTGAAGTTTTGTTGTCCACAACTCGTGACGTACGCGTACATAATAATTTGGCAATACATGTTTTCTTTTCAGTTTTATCTGTCGCAATGAAGCTCTCTCCTGCTATGGTTGGCACATGAATTCAAAGGCTAGGGGCATTTTCCTCTATTGCTTTGTTCAACACAATAACATTGACATTGTAGTTTTAAAAGCAGCGTCATGGTCTTGGAGGAATACCAAAACCAACCAGTGTGTTATTGATTATCTGTCTAAAGATGCCAAAAAGGTCGGACGTTTGTGAGGTGAAGAAATCACGAACATTCAAATTCTTAATAAGTCCCCAAGAAAGATCTGGCGACACTGTGATCGCCGTCTCAATAACTAAGTCATATTGGATTCGTTAGTGTCACAGTGCTCAGGATATAAGAAATGAAGGAGGGGGGCGTCAGGAAGGGGAGATTATTTGTACATGTTTTTTTTATTCTCAATTATACATAAAAACCATCTTTAGTGAATGATGTAAGCAAATTGCTGAGAAATAACCACCTAATTAGTATATCTTAAGGTTTCCAATAAAATTGTTTAATAATTTAAATTATAAAAGAAACGAAGTAGGGTTTTGAGAAACAGATAATCAAAACTTTTGTACTTTTGTATTTCAATAATTTTTTGTTTAGAAATATAACTAATAAAGGGAATGCCTGTGGCCAAATTTCGTAAGCGAAACAACCTTCAATTTAACTCAACTCAGTACCAAAGATTTTAATCAAAATTAACTCAAGAAAATGAGTAAAGAAATTAAGTAATTAATCAGAACTTCACAGCCAAAATTATTAGACTAAATACATGGGAAAAAATAAAATCACTAGAAATTTACAAAACCATTTGACCTAGCCCTTTAAGACCCACCTCAACCAGCAGTGGAGGATTTGGACATCTTGACCAATTGAAAAAGTTATT